>CAUYSK010121419.1:0-18216 GCA_963575035.1 Avahi laniger | reverse complement strand
GGCATGGTGGCGCATGCCTGTAGTCCCAGCTACTCGGGAGGCTGAGGCAGGAGGATCGCTTGAGCCCAGGAGTTTGAGGTTGCTGTGAGGTAGGATGACGCCACGGCACTCTAGCCTGGGCAACACAGTGAGACTCTGTCTCAAAAAAAAAAAAAAAGATGTCAGTAAGGCCATGTTCCTTCCAAAGGACCTAGGCCACAATCCTTGCCTCTTCAAGCTTCTGGTGGCCCCAAGCATTCCTTGGTTTGTGGCAGCATAAAACTCCAATCTCTGCCCCTACATGGCCTTCTCCCTGTGTCTCTGTGTGTGGCCTCCCCTTTTCTCATTTAGGACCCACCCTAAATCCAGTATCATCTGCAAAGGCCCTGTTTCCAAATAGTCATGTTCACAGGTTTGGGGTTAGGACTTGAGTATATCTTTTGGGGGGACACAATTCAACCCGCAAGGTCTGCCTGCCACAATGTCCATCAGTAAGGGACGGATTATATAAATTAAGGGACATCCAGTGAAATACTTGCTCCCTGGGGAAAACAACATATGAAAAAGCTCTTAGCTGTATTCCCAAAGCAGCACTTTGGGAGGGTGAGGCGGAAGGATTGCTTGAGGCCAGGAGTTTGAGACCAGCCTGAGGAACCCAGCAAGACCCCATCTCAACAAAAACTAGAAAAATTAGCCAGGTATGGTGGTGCATACCTGTAGTCTCAGCTACTTGGGAGGCTGAGGCAGGAGGCTCCCCTGAGCCCAGGAGTTTGAGACTGTAGCGAACTATGATTATGCCACTGCACTCCAGCCTGGGCAACAGAGTGAGACCCTGTCTCAAACAAACCCCAAAACAAACATCTCTTTATATATTGATAAGGAATAAGAAATGGTCTCTAAGCTATGTCGGGGCAGGCAGCAAAGCACAAAACAGTGTGCATATAATACACTCTTTTGCATAAAAAATTTTATGTGCATAAAATACCTCTGGAAAGATTTATAGGAAACAGCATCCCCCATGTCGCCAACGGGTGATACTGGGCAAATAGGAGACTGGGATGAAAGAGGTACTTTGACTCTATAACTTTCTGTTCCATTTGAATCTTGAACCATGTAAATGTACCATCTTTTCAAGGAAAAAAAAAAGATCTACACTTAAAAAGTCACCTGTCAGCCAGGGACGGTGGCTCATGCCAGTAATCCTAGCACTCCAGTAGGCTGAGGTGGGAGGATCACTTGAGGTCAGGAGTTTGAGACCACCCGAGCAAGAGTGAGATCCCATTTCTTTTTCAAAAAAAAAAAAAAAAAAGTCGGCCAGGCGCGGTGGCTCACGCCTGTAATCCTAGCTCTCTGGGAGGCCGAGGCGGGCGGATTGTTTGAGCTCAAGAGTTTGAAACCAGCCTGAGCAAGAGCAAGACCCCGTCTCTACTAAAAATAGAAAGAAATTAATTGGGCAACTAAAAATATACAGAAAAAACTAGCCAGGCATGGTGGCGCATGCCTGTAGTCCCAGCTACTCGGGAGGCTGAGGCAGGAGGATTGCTTGAGCCCAGGAGTTTGAGGTTGCTGTGAGCTAAGATGACGCCACAGCACTCTAGCCAGGGCAACACAGTGAGACTCTGTGTCAAAAAAAAAAAAAAAAAAAAGGCACCTGTCATATCAACACCCTAAGATAGAGCGTGATTAATATTTTACTGTCTTTTCATCTTTTTCCTATTATGTTTATATATAAGAAAAGACATACAGAAATTCTTTTTCTTTTTCAATATGGGCTTATTCTGTTTTACTCATCTGAAACCTTTCACTTACTATATTGTAACCATTTCCCCAGTCATTAAGTGTTCTTCTGTAACATGTCATGGTATCCCATTATATGAATAACCCATGATTTATTATGAAAATCTCCTATTGCTGGACATTTAGGTCTTTCTAATTTTTTGCTATTAAAGTCAGGCATTGTAGAAAGACTTTGCCAGTTAGCCTTCAGATGCCCAACAAATCCAGTTAACCAGAACGCCTGTCCTCTGAGCCTTCCGGTTAATGTGGTTTAGCTGATGGTGGGCAGAGTCCACCCCAGCCTAGGAGGCGGATTTGGCAGGCACTTGGCCTTAGCAACCTGGGGGTGGTAGCTCTAGTCACTTGTTTCTATTACCTGAGCTGCAGTGAGCAGGTGAGTACCTTGCGTAACTCCTTTTTGGTGGCTGGTCCTGGGGTCACCGGGCTGGACACCACCTGGTCACAGAGCAGGGTGAGTGGTGGGCAATAGCACTGGGGATTCAAATGACCACAGGCTAGGCTGAGCCGAGCCCAGCAGGGGACCCAGCCTCTTCCTTCCCAGAGGGGAGCTAGAGGCCTCCCGAGGAGGACCAGTGTGAGCAGTGCCTCCCTGCAGCAGGTCCCTGTGGGCTCTGGGGGTGAGAGGGTCAAGGAGAGAGGAGCTGTGTTTGCTGTTCCTCCCGGAAATCTCAAGTAAAGCAGCGTGGTGTGGAGGAAAGCGAATGAGATTGGAAGCCACTGAATTTCCTATGGTGTGTCCTTGGGTGAGTGATTGTACCTCTCTGAGCCTCAATTTTCCCTTCTATAAAATGGAGATAATCCTAAAACCTGCTTTGCAGTCTAGATCCTGCTTCACAGAATTGTGAAGGGGACTGGGGACTGAATGGGAATATATAAAAGGAAGCAGCCAGCACAGTGCGGTTTGCAGCCAATGCAGGCTGCCCGCGAGGTGCAGGTACTGGGAACTAAGGGAGACCTGGCAGGCCCCAGCAATAGGCAATTCCCCTGGAGGGAGCCGCAAGGATGGGGGCCTGAGCCCAGACCCTGGTGTTGTGAGGAACAGTCTGGAGTGGGCCCCACAGGGACAGGCAGTATCATAACTGGACTGGTGAGGCCATGAGCCCACCAAGGCCTGGGTAGGGACCCAGTAGGCCTGGGGACTCCAGACAAGGTGACACAGACCTTGACCATGCTGGGGGACCTGGGAGCCAGCTGTGCTTACTAGTAGAGGTCAATCAGTCTTTCACAGGGACACTTCAGGGAAACTGTGTCCTTCTTCTCCCAACTCTGCCCCCCCAACCCCAAACCCCAGGGATTGACCCAAATCTCTCCTGACTAATAGGTCTCAGTGCTGGCCCACACCACAGCCCTGCCAGCACCACGCTGGGGGTCAGAGCCTGAAGGGTGCATTGGCAGCTTCTGGTGCAGTTTCTTAGATGTTAAAACCAGGTTCCTCTTTGACAAAGATAAAACTCCCACTCATCCCCTCCTACCACCCAGGAGATGCAACCACCAGCCGTGGGCCTCCTTGGCTGTTCTTTCCGGGTACTTTTGTTTTCCAAATGCAAGATCATAAAATGAAACATGCCTTTTCAAACCAAGCCCACCCTTCCCTCAGCCCTAGGGATTCAGACTTGCCTCCCCTTTTGAAAATGAATGATTTGATTAATGCCTTCAAGAACAGAGGGAGGCTGGGGTCCAGCGAGGGGAGGGAATGGACATATCGTTACTGTGGAAATGAACATGGGACATGCACACAGCCAAGGTTAGTCCCAAATGCCCGGTTCCCTCTGTGATCTTATCCCTATCCCATTCGGGGCAAGCCACGAGCTTGTGGGAAGGGAAGGCAGTGGATGGGTCGCCGCGGGGTGAACAAACTTCAGGCCAGAGTGCATTATCCAGGGCCGCAGGACCACCAGGAAAACAAAGGCATTCCCTCACCTCCCCCACGCGTCAGATCACTGAGGCCTCAGCCCTGCCGGTGCGCGTTCTGACGGGGCCGACAGGGGACGCCCCCGCTTCAGTCTGGTTGGGCGATGGGTCGGAACTTAGGAGTTTCAGGACTTTCAGCAGAGGGACTCTGCAGACGCGGCTGGGTTGCGATACTACGCGGCCACCTTGCAGCTGCGAGCCCTTGAGCGATGTGCTTCGTCTACCATTTCCCGTTTGTGCAGGAGCTAAGGAGCCTGTTTAGTGGGCTGCGTGAGGCAGTAATCGCCTTGGCGCACAACCTTTAAGCCAGGGTCGCGCTCGAAAGTGCTCAAAAATCAAAGCCCGGGGCGTCCGGCCCTGCCCTCAGCCCGCCTCGCCCCGCCTCGCCCCGCCTCGCCTCCAGCCCGCGCGGCTCAGGCTCCGCCCCCGGCCTCTTCCCGCGGCTCCCGGCCCCGCCCCGTCCCCGCCCAAGCCCCGCCCCAGCTTGCGCGGCGACCCCAGCTCGCGGCGCCCGGCCCCGCCCCCGGCCCCCGGCCCGCGCGGCGCAGGCCCCGCCCCCAACCTCTTCCCGAGGCGCCCGGCCCCGCCCCCCGCCCGCGCGGCGCAGTCTCCGCCCCCGGCTTCTTCCTGCAGCGAGAGCGCCCCGCCTGGTCCGGCCCGCTGGGCCTCGGCGGCGGCGGCAGCGGCGGCGGCGGCGCGCGAAGGTAGGGAGGCCGGCGGCGCGCGTGCGCTGGGGGCGGGGCGGGCGCGCTCCCGGCGGAGGAGGCCGCGCGTCAGGGGGCGGGCTGGAGCCGCCATCCCGGGCCCTGGGGGTGCCGCCGCGCCCCGCCGCTGCCCAGCCACGGGCGGCCAGGAGAGCGCGCCTGGCGGGCTCCGCGGGCGTCCCGCCGCGTCCCGCTACGCCTCCTGCCCGGGCTCTCGCGGACTGTGGGGGCGGCAGGTGCCCGGGCGCAGCGGCCTGCAGGGCTCGACCATCCCCTCCGCCCCGCGCGGGGGTCCCCCTGGCTCCACGGGGCAGAGCTGCAGTGGGAGGCCCGGCCGAGCAAACTGCAGATGCCTGCTTGCGGCCTCCCGTGTGCCAGGCCAGGCGCGGCCCTGCCCGAGCGGGGTGCTGCTCTGTCTTCACTGCAGCCCTGCCCAGTCGAAAGTATCTCCATTGTGCGGATGAGGAAACTGAGGCCCAGAGCGGCCCATTGGGTTGTCCAGGATGGCACGGCAGCAGGGGCTGTGCAGGGGTTTGGGCCCGCCACCCCTTGGGTTTCTCAAAATGGGGTCCGAGGCCCCCTCGGCCAGTCAGTATCTCTGGAGTTGTCATTTTGAATGAGCTTCCTTTTTACATAAACCCAAGTCTGAGGACCGTTCTAGGGTCAGATATCTCCCCCCGCCCCCCGGCAGCCCCCGTGACCAGGTCGCCCAGTTCCCTTGGGAACTGGGAACAGGGACTAGTCTGGGGGAGGGGACCATGGGGGTACCATCTGCCTGTTTACATCTGAGATTTCCTTTTTTGCTTTGCTGAGCTCACAGCAGGTGCTTAATAAATAAATCCTGTGGCATGAGTAGACCAGCTGCTAAGGCCAGACAGGGGTTCAGGAAAGACCTCAGGAGCCAACCCCTGGATCCTGGAGATTTTCCACACATTCCCCTGACTTAACCCTCCTCTCCCCAGTCTTTCTGTCAAGCCCAGGAGTCCTGGGCGGAAGACACTGCCTGGTTTTTACCCGAACTCCTGGGGTGCGGCAGGCGCTGGATATGTGCTCGCTGGTGTTCTTCCGTGATCCCAGTCTGTGGGTCACACCATCCACCGCCAGGACTCCCAGTGCGACCCCAGCCAGAGCCAAGGGGAATCGTTTCTTTTTCTTTTGTATTCTTTCTCATTTAATTTCCTATATTACTGCCTCTTAGCATTCATTCATTCATTCATTCATTCATTCATTCAACAGCTCTCCATGGAGCTTTGGGCTTTAGGCCACGTACTGTGGAGGGAGCAGTGAACAAGTCAACGGGGGTCCTGCCCTGAGAGGAGACAGACAGCATACATGTTGGAGAAAACAATAAATGACTACTGGCAGGGACCACTTTAGCTGGGAGTCAGGGTCAGCTCCCTCGGAAGGTGACAGTGTTGAGCCAAGAGCTGGTCGACAGCAGGAGTCAGCCATATGAAGGAAGGGGAAGAGCATCCCAGTCAATAGATATGGCAGGTGCAAAGGCCCTGAGGTGGGAGTGTGCCTGGGTGTTCGAGAAATCCAGAAGCCAGCATGGCCAGAGTGGAAGGAGTGAGGGGGAGGGAAGGCGATGAGGTGGGAGAGGTGGGCCAGGGCCAGATCTGGCAGGCCCGGTAGGCTCTGGCAGGACTTTGAACTTTATTGTAGGTGTGATAGGAGCCGGTAGAGGGGTTTGAGCAGAGGAGGGACTTGATCTCTACTGTGCGAAAATAGAGTGGGGTTGGGGGACAAGGGAGGAAGCAGAGAGATCCATGAGGACCCATCTCAGCAGTCTGGGCAAGAGATGGCAGGGCTCTCATAATATGCAGCAGAATCCCAGGGTGGTGCCCAGCACACAGCAAGTGCTACAGAAGGGTAGTCACTGCTGTTACTGTTTAAAATGTTGGGTCTCAGCTGTAGCTCCAGCTCTTCATGGCCAGGTGAATACGAGCAAGGTATTTAACTTCACTGAGCCTCAGTGTTGTCATCTGTGAAGTGGGTAGAACAGTACAAGCATCATGGGGCTGCCGAGAATGTTAAAGCAGATAAGGGACAGATGTAAAGTTTTGGGCACAGGGCCTGGCTCATAGTTGGTTCAATATTTTTGTTACAAACAGCAGGATAAAGAAGGGGTAACCAGGGAAGAGCAGCTGGTATGTTTGCAACTCACGAGCAATCTTTGAGGGACTTTTTGGCTAGTTCCTGCAGCGAGGCCTGGCAAAAGGCAGGTTTGGAGGGTTGCAAGGGCCGAGCACAATGAGGCTGCGAGTGCAAAGCTTGTCTCCTCTGTATCTATTCACCAAGTAATGGCTGAGGGTTGGGCAACCTGCGGCCCTCTGACTTCAAGATTGTTCTTTTTTAAGCACTCAGGGAGTCAAGAAAAGCTTCATCTTTCTCTGCTGCATCCCTTTTAATAAAAGCATTTGTTCTGCAAAATTTGGATTCAGTCAAAAGGCTGCAGTCAAGGATCCAGAAGGCCACATGTGGCCCCAGGGCCGCAGGTTCCCCACCCCTGGAGGTCTGGACTGGATACTGGGAAGAGCCAGCAATACCAGTGATAGTAGTGATAACAGCAATCATAGCCAAGGCTTACCCACTCTTTAACTGCAAGTAGTAATTAGCTGATGTGATAGCCAAACCCTGAATGCTCAGAGGCTTAACACAACAGAAGTTTACTTCTCATTCATAAAATGTCCTATTGGGTGTTTGGCAGGTGGCTTTCTGTGTGGTAACCTGAGGACCCAGATCCTTTCCATCTTGTGGTCCTGGCATCCCCTAGGACCTTGGAGTTATTTCCTTCCAGCTGGTGGACAGGGAGGGAGAGAAATAATTCCTCATGGGAGGTTTTTAGGGCTGGGTCTGAAGCAGCACACATTCTGTCTTAACGCTATGGGCCAGAACTTGATCACATGGCCGTATCTGACTGCCAGGGATCTGGGAAACCGCTTTTAGCTATATTCCTGAGAGGAATTGGAAATGCTTTTTGTTGAACACATAGCCGTTTCCGCCACACCGTATCCAGGCATACAGCTAAGCATGGAGCATCTTAGTTAATCCTTGTGATAGAAACAGGCACCATTATTATCCCATTTTACAGATGAGGAAACTGAGGCTCAGAGAGTGAAGTCACTGGTGCAGGGTCACACAGCTGGTAAGGAGGTGGTGAGCCAAGATTGGCATCCAGGAAGACAGATGCTGAAGCTATAACATCCAGATTCCTATGAGGAATTCAATCATTTTTCAGAGAATTGGGTGCAGTCTGTAGACGTTGGAGCGGTGCACATCCATGCAGGGTTTAAGTATGATCTCTTGGGATCCACAGAACCCAGCAGGTCTTCAGGGGGAGAACTTTGGAGGTGGAACCAAGGGTGGGTGCCAGCCAGTGCCCCGGGTCTGGCATCCTGCTCCCTTCCCCCCATCTCTCAGGGCCCTGGCTGGGGAAGGCACAGAGTAATTCCGTTTGGTCCACTAGGTACATCCAGGACTCCCGCTTTGCTGAGTGGGGCATGCACGGGGTGTTTGTGGCCTCCCCTGCTCTGGTTACGGGTGTGCATCCTCTAGGGGCTTTTGTGGAGGCTGTATGGAGGAGGGAGGGTGGGGATGCCTGGGGTTTGTAGTGGCAGCTCTCTGCCCCTGGCTGGATTAACTTTGCGTAAATCTTGCTGCCACAGCAGTTTGGCAGCTCTTATCTTTTTGGCCCAGTATACCTTGTTTTCCACTTGCAGGACAGATTCTTTAGTTGGGCATGAGGGCTCGGCTGATGTGCATTTATGCAGCGCCTGCTGCATTCCTGGGTCTGACCTAGACGCATTGGTAGAGTCTTGAGGTGCATGTGGCCTGGCCTTGTGCTTCAGGCACTTACTGGGAGGCTGCCGGCCTACGCAGAATGAGCTTTGGGCTTACCACGTCCCTGAAGCATGTCCCCTTGAATAGGCAAGAGCCCCAACCTCTCTGAGCCTCAGTTTTCTCATCTGGTAATGGGTCGAGGTGAGGATTTAATGAGAGAATGTGAATATGCCCCCCGTGGGGCACAGCACATAGAGCAGAGGGGCCTTGAGGCTGAGGGCTGAGAGGTAGCAGGAGCCAGACACATGATGCTAATGAAGGTAGTGCCAGCAGCTGTCATTTGCTAACAGCGCACCACCTGCTGTGAGTTCTAAGGTGTGGTTCTAAACCTCTTACACCTTTTGACTCATGTAAATCCTTACAGTAACTGTATGTGGTAGGTACTAATTGCCCCATTTTAGAGATGAAAAAACCAAGAGACTCCGGTACCTTGTTCAAGGTCATACTGTCAACAAGTGGCAGAGCTAGGTCTCATATGCAACCCCAGACCCAACACTGACTCCAGAGCTGCGGGCCTAACTGCTGTATCACACAGCCTCCTGCTGCGGGGAGGGAACCCTGGGACGTGGTGGGTGGATCTCGGGGCCTCCGGGCCCCACAGTCAGGCACTCTACATTTGGGATTTTCAGATGAATGAATTAGTCTTTATCAGCTGGGCACAGTGGCTCATGCCTGTAATCCCTGTAACCTCAGCAACTCGGGAGGCTTATAAGGCAGGAAGATTGCTTGAACCAGGAATTCCAGACCAGCCTGGGCAAGACAGCAAGACCCTATATCTACAAAAATAAGAAAAAATGAGCCGGGCTTGGTGGCGCGCATCTGTAGTCTTACCTACTTGGGAGGCTAAGGCAGAAGAATTGCTTGAACCCAGGAGTTGGAGGCTGCAGTGAGCTATGATCTCTCCCTGCACTCCAGCCTGGGTGACAGTGAGATCCTCTTAAAAAAAAAAAATAGAAATTAGTATTTATTGAGTGTTCACAGTGTGAACCTGACACTGTGTCACATGCTGTTTATGCACACACAGTAGTTCGTTTAATCCCCAGACAGCCCCAAGAGGTGAGTACCAATTTTTTTTTTTTTTTGAGACATAGTTTCACTGTGTCACCCCGGGTAGAGTGCAGTGGCGTCATTGTAGCTCCCTGCAACCTTAAACTCCTGGGCTCAAGCGATCCCCCTGCCTCAACCTCCCCAGTAGCTGGGCTACAGGCACGGTGCCACAATGCTCAGCTAATTTTTCAATTTTTAGTTGAAACGGGGTCTAGCCCTTGCTCAGGCTGGTCTCTAAGTCCTGAGTTCAAGCGATCCTCTTGCTTTGGCCTCCCAGAGGAGTACCAGTATTACCCGCATCTTACACATGAGGACACTGAGGCTCAGAGAGGCAAATTCACTGTCCCTGACACACAGCCAGTGGGGGCTGGGCCAGGGGTGGAGGGGATTTAGTTCCTAGCCTGGCCTGGGTGATCCCTCAGCCTGTATTTTTTGTGCTGCACCTGTTGTGGGAAAACGTACACCCAGCCCCTGTAAATGTTCACGTTCTTAGCAAACAGGGTGACCCGGGCTCTGGTCAGCAAAGATAGTTCTCGCCGATGGGATTCTGGCCTTTCCCGCCTCCTGGCTGCTGACCCCGCCCCCTGGGCTTGGAGGGCTCCAGGACCCAGCAGTCTGGGGAGGGGAGACCGTGTGGGGTCCCTACCTCTAGGTGCTCCCCTCCCTTCCTCCTCCATCCTTCCTCCTCCCTCTTCTCTCCTCCCCTCCCCTCCCCGCTCAGGGCCCCACCCGCTCCGCCCACCACGTGGTCACATGGGGGCACCGCCGGATTTAAGCTTAATCTGCCTGGTGCTCAGCACAGCGGCCTGGCCTTGGGGGCGCTGACTGAGCCGGTCTGGGGCCCTGGAGAAGGGGGCTGGAGCGCTGCCCACAGCCTCCCCCCGCATGAGCTTGGGGCTGGCGGGGTCGCAGGAAGCCCAGCTGGCACTGGAGACAGTCGTCCAGGTAGGTCCAGGGTGGGGGAGTGTGGGCTCAGTGAGAGGAGGGTGCATCTTGCAGGCCAAGCAGGAAAGAGGTGTGGCAGTGGTGGGGTACACAGGTACCCCAGCTTACAGCGCCCAGCAAGACTGGGGGCAGAGGGACGCACAGGGTGCAACTGCTGTGGCTCCCATATCCCAGTGCCCTGTGGCGGGGAAAGGGGGTCCTCCTGGGCACAGCAGGATCCTCACCCACCTAGCGTGGGAGCTGGGTTGGAGCCCCCAACACTCTGTGCTGTGCTGCTGGGGGTTGGCCGTAGGGTTTGGTTCTCTTCTCTGGCTTGGGGGGGTGCTCTTTGCAGGGACAGGGGGCACACAAGAGTCTCCTCCCATGGGGCCTTTTTCTTTTCTAACTCCCAGGCTTCGCTCCATCTTGGGGGTTTCCTGCGGGTCTCCTAGGTACCCTCATCTGGGGTGGCAGGGCTTTGCTCCTTTTCCTCTGAGGCCAGGGAGCCCAGGGTCCCAGGTGTCCCGAAGACCCTCTGTCTTTCCCCACAGACACTGGAGAGCAACGTCCTGGGACTGGGCAAGCAGGACCTGGCCCGGGACCCCCGGCTCTCCAGCCTGCCTGCCCGCATCAGGGAGATTGTCGCCCGTAACCTCTCCCAGCCCGAGAGCCCAGGTACCACCCCCGGCCCTCTCCCCCTACACAGACGCTGCCTGCATTTCACCTCTTCTCACACCCCCTCCTCAGCGGGCATGATGGGAACAACGATTATAGCTTTTATCTCTTGAAAGCTCATTGCCAGGCAGACATAACCCTATGACAGAGGGACCCCTTTTACAGATTAGGAAATGGAGGCTCAGAGCTGTGATTTGCCCAGACCTATTCCCCCTGTGCTGCAGCTAGAAGGGAAGGGCTGAGCATCCCCTCTCTGCTTGCCTGCAGCCTGCTGCAAAGACTTGAACCCCAAACACTGTGTTCCCTCCCACAGAAGGTGTGAGCTGGCTGAACCTGAGATTCCATGGCGAGGGCAGCTCAGCTCAGACCAGGGTTTTGCAGAACTCCGAGAGGGTGGTGGTGTCCATTCCCCACCCAAGCAGGAAGGCTGGTGGACCTGCTCCTCCTGGTGGTGGCATGTACAACCTCGTCATGTGGTCTGAGGGTCTGGGAAGGGCCCAGGCAGTTGCAGCTGGTGTGTTGGCTGCTCTACTAAATGGTGTTTTTGGTGCTTCAGCCATAGTCCCCGTTCACCTGCTGGGTATTGGGGCCCTAGACACAGAGAGACTTGGAGAGCCCTCACCCAGGCTGGCAGAGCCTAGCGGGCTGCCGCTGGCTAAGGCCTGTGCTGTGCGTCCAGTTCTTCCACGGTGGAAGAGCGTCCCACAGGAGTTGACAGCCCTGCTTCTCCTGGCCTTTCTTTCCCTCCTTTCTCTTCTCCTCCTCCTCACAGCCTATCTTGAGCCCTGGCCTTAAGGGAGGCTTTCCTGCTTTTCTGGCAGGGTCTGGTTACTGTTCCACCCATTTTACAGATGAACAAAGCTGAGGCCCAGAGAAGACTAGTCATTGAACAAGGAAGGAGCAAGTGCTCAGGGCCTAGACTCCTAGGCTGAGCCTCTCTCCTGCACCTCGCTCCTGCACTTTAGCTGTGATTGCATCCACTTTATGCCTAGCTCTAGGGCAACAGTCCCCAACCGTTTTGGCACCAGGGACTGGTTTCATGGAAGACAGTTTTTCCATAAATAGGGAGGTGGGGGGTGGAGAGGGGCAGAGCTCAGGCGGTGATACGCAGTCGTTCTCCTCACAGGCCATGGACTACTACCAGGCCAGTGGCCCGGGGGTTGGGGACCGCAGCTCTAGGGCCTCCGTTTGCCTGCTTTCCTGTTCCTCCGCTCTGCCAGCAGGCCTGGTGCTGCGCCCACTCCCACCCAGCCTCCCCCAGGAACCTGGTTGACTTTCCTGCCCTAAGTGATGAGTTGGGTACCCGTAGGGGAGGGTGTCCCATGGGACCTGGGCAGAAGCCAACCACGTGCCCGCTGACCCTTGCCAGCCTCGCCGCCAGCCACGGAGATGGCGTCGCTGCTGTCACTGCAGGAGGAGAACCAGCTGCTGCAGCAGGAGCTGTCCCGCGTGGAGGACCTGCTGGCCCAGAGCCGCGCCGAGCGCGATGAGCTCGCCATTAAGTACAACGCCGTCAGCGAGAGGGTGGGTGCTGCCCGGGGCTGGGGCGGGTACAAGGCAGCAGCTGCCAGGTCCAGACCAGGCCTGTACGCAGGGCAAAAGGTGGGCCCTGGAGTCAGGCCGGCCCAGGTTCAGATGTGGCCCTGCCGACTTGAGTGGCCCTGAGCAAAGCACTCCCCTCTTTGAGGCTGTTTTCTGGAGTGAGGATGGTGATAGGACGTGGAGTTGCGAGGAATGGATGGGATGATGGAATGAAGTCCCTGGCACCAGGCGTGCTTGGGGTGTTGGGCCAGAGAACAAGACCCCAGGAGGCCCTTCCGGTCCCTGGGTCTCTGACATCTCCCTGTGCTCCTGTTGCCATGAGCCGTGGGGTCGAGGCCGTGGCTGGATGCCAGGGCAGGCTGGCGTGGGCACCCTGGTGCTCTGCGGGCTGTCTCGGACAGCTATGAGATCTGCTCCCACTCCCCGCTGCGGTGAGCCGGGCAGGGCAGGAAGGAGAAGCCAGGCCTGCCTCTGTGTCCAGACAGGATTCACACCACCCAGACCCGTGCTGCAGGCTTGTGGGGGTCCCGGGCCTGGGGCGGGAGGTTGGCGTGCGCCGGGGCCAGGGGCGCGGGATGATCTTGATGCATTGTCTGCTCTGGGCCTTCAGGCTCGTGGGAGGTGCCCCTGGGGAGTGGACGGTGGCTGAAGGTTGGTAAGGGAGTTGCGTGGGGGACAGAGTGTTTGTGTGCAAATGCGAGGCATGGGGGTATTAACAGTCGTACTAGGAACTACCATTTATTGAGTGCCTACTGTGTGCCAGGCATGTGCTGGGTGCTTTACATTTAATGCACCAAGGTTGGGACCATTATGCCCATTTAACAGAAGAGAAAATGAAAGCTCAGAGAGGAGAAGCTCCCTTCTGGGGGTGACACAGCCGGTTAAGGCCAGATCCCAGGTGTACCAACTCCTAGCCCGGGGCTCTATGTTGAAGTCTTGTTTCCTGTGTTGGGGAAGAAACACTGGGCTAGGATCTTCAGGGGGCAGCTGGCCCCTAGAAATCTGGAAGGGACCAGAGGGGCAGGGGCTGGCCTAGGGTCCCCTGCGTGGTAGTAGCAGAGCCAGGGTTAGCCTGAGCGGGGCCTGTCCAGGCTGAGGCCTGTATGCTTGTGTTGGGAAGGGGGTGCACATTTCTCTGTGTGACTGTGGGGTGTGCCCGTGTCCTGGTATCCGCCCGCCTGGACAAGCCCCCAACTTGTTGGGACTTGCCGAGGAGCAGGGTAGGGGCCCACGGTGGCCCCCAGCATTCAGCATAGTGCAGGGCTAGTTTTCCCAGGGTCTGCAGGGGGCATGGAGGGCAGGATGGCCCGAGTCTTGCAGTGTTGGTGGTAACAGGGCTCTGAGCCAGCCCCCTCCTGACACGGGCCTCTCTTCTGGCCCCTGGCAGTGCAGCTAGCCCTGCCTGCCTCCCTCAAAGCCCTCCTGGCTGGCAGGGGAAGGAAAGAGGAGGCGGGAGGTGGAGGTCCCTTCTCTGCTGGGACATAGCTGCTGGGGCTGGGGCTGGGGTGCAGCACGGGGGCCTGGGTTAGTCTAGAAAGCTCCTTCATGTGTCTGGGGAAGCCCCTGAATAGCGTACAGAGGGAGCCTGGCATTTCAGGTGTCCTCTGTCCGACATGGTTTGAGTGAGGCCCCACCTGGAGGCAGGGATTGAACGGGAATGACCTGGAAGTCCTTCTCTTCCCAGCACAGGAAACAAGACCTCAACACAGAGCCCTGGGCTGGCAGTCGGGATCCCTGGGTTCTGGCCGTAACTGGCTGTGTCACCCCCAGCAGGCTGATTCCCCTCTCTGAGCCTCCGTCTTCTCCTCTGTTAAATGGGCATCATAATGGTCCCGATCTGGAGGGTGGGTCCACGGAGAACTTCAGAGTCTGGAGGTCACCTTATTACAGATGGGGAAACTGAGGCCCAGAGAGGGAGCGTGATGGGCCCAAGGTCAGTGGTGGAGCTGGGATGAGACCCCTGGTCCAGGGCTCTGCAGTTGTGTGACACTGCCTCTCCCTGCTGCCCCCTTGTCCCTGTAGACACAGGTGGGAAGATCTGCCCTGCGGCCATAACTGGCATAGTGAGCTGGGGGCTGGGGGTAGGGGGCAGCCAGCGAGGTTGTTCTGATCCTTCAAACCCCATGGCCCCCTTCGGGTGGGGAGTGGAGGGAGGGTCAGGATCTATGTCCTGTTAAGGAAACTGAGGCAGGGGCTCCCAGAAGCTACTTCCCAGGAGAGAGAGAGGACCCCAGGGTCCCTGTGGAGAGCCCCCCCTTTCTTCCTGTCCCTGTGAAGCGGGTGTAGGCACAGCTGGGAATGGAAAGGAGGGAGTGGCTACCCCCCTTGGCTCCAGAGGACAGACCCCCTGGGCTCCCCCAGTGTCCATGGCAACCTGGACAGAGTGAATCGAATGGCGGGTATAGGGCAGCGGTTGCCAGGGGAGACGGTAAACTTCTTTCATCCCTGGCTTAGTGGCAGCCTCCTTCCCTTTTGAATGGCAAGTAGAATTGAAAGGCTGTTTTGTACAGGGTGAAGTTTGTGGAAAGGGGTGAGGCGTGGCGGGGAGGGCCGGCTCTGAGCATTGATGAAGGGCGTGGAGCACCTGGCGACTGTCTGCGCCCCTCCAGATCACAGAGGCAGACGGCACCTGGTTCACACAGATGTGCAACGCGCACACGGGCCCCATACAGAGACACACAGATGCACAAAACACTCAGATTCACAGGATGTGCACAGAATAGTCACCCAGATGAGTAGTCACACCACCACGAATACCCGCGTGCAGAGAACACAGCACGCTGTCTTGCGTCCCGTGGACGCACACAGAAAAGGCACACAGCTCGACACAGCCCCCGGTCAGCCCACAGAGGTCCGCACAGATGCACAAAGCGTATGGTCACTGACACATGCAGAGCCCAGGCAGACTCTCCAGACCACTTAGTGCACACGCGTCCCTGCCACGCACAGCCATGCAAACACATAGACTCATGCCTGGTACACACAGACCCGCACCACAGCACAGACCTGCAGCCACAGATGCCACCTAACGCACGTGCACACGAAGGCCCAGATACACCCAATTGTCAGCATGTACCCAGCACCCACGCATGACGGACACGCACGAGGTCCCGCGTGGAGACACGACAGAACATACCCCACTCGCACCCGGTGAGGCGCAGCTGCGCTGACACGCAGCACACACATCTCGGGGCTGCCGCCGCATATGGGATTAAGTGGGCTTCGTGCAGACACTTGGTGGGCCTGCAGCCACCGTCCAGGCAGAAACCCCCTGCTTCCACCTCCCTCCATGCCCTCAGACTCAAGGGGAGCCCCCAAGCAGCCACAGCGAGCCCCCCAACTCGTGGCACTCCAGAGGGCATGTGTCCCTGGGGATGGGGTGGATAGAGATGCAGTTGTCCTTGGCTTTGTGGGTGGCTCACAGAGCGTCTCTCGGGAGTACTGGGTGGATGCAGGCCTGGAGGGCGCTGTCCCTGCCACTGACCCAGCCTGGACCCGAGATCAGCCCGGGTGAGAATAGCTGCCCGTGAATGGTGTGGCCCTGCGTCGGGGTGTGTGTGGGGCGTGTGACTGCCCTGCACGGGCTGTAGCAGGCCAGGTGCTGGGGAGGTGGACAGTGAGTGAGGGGCTGGCGTCCCTGTTGGGTGTCCCCCGGCCTGCTGTGTGCTCTCTCATTGCCCTGTTCCTCCCTCACCTCCCTTCCCCCCAACAGCTGGAGGAGGCTGAGGGGCACCTGGGACCAGCAGGTATACTGAGGGGTAGAGAGGGTTCCATGGCTAGTGGGGGCAGCCAGAGCCAGGCAGATATCCTGCCTGTGCCCACAGGGGTCTGAGGACAACGGGGCTGCTAGATGCCCGGGGGTGGAGGAAGATGGCGGTGGCAGGGGCTCCCAGAGAGGTACGGGGGAGGTGGGGACAGAGAGGGAGGCAATGGGCAGATGCTGTACGAGGCAGCATTTGTGTGCACTTCTTATAGATCTTAGTACCGTGTATGTGGGGGTTCGTCTGTGTCACCTGGGGGTGTTTGAGGCTGCCCCTGTGCATTATGTGTGTGCGTGTCTGTAAGCTCAGGTATGCATATATGCATATGTGTGTTGATGCCTCTGCTTTGAGTGTATTCCCACTGCTCATGCCATTAATTCAGGATCTCAGCAAATATTTACAGAGCATGAGCCAAGCTTTACCATGGCCACTGTTCTAGGTACTAAGATACAATGGGGAAGAAAAATCCAGGCTTTCCTGAGGTCACGCTGGGAAGGGGGTGGGGAGACATGGGCTTGAATGTAATAATCGTAAACCACAGCAGGACTCTGTATTCTGGAGGAGAGGCACACGGGCACCAAGGTGCAGCTTTGTGTTTTGCGTGCAGTTTGTGGGCCCACCTGCATGTGTCCATGTACACCCCATCTGTGTGTCCATGCATGGCTGATCTGTATGTGCCTGCACGGCTGCATTGGCCTGTTGGTGCACACGTGCACTGCATGCTGGGCTTGCCCACGTGTGCCTGCTCCCCCTGGTGCCAGGCTGTAAGCTTGCAAAGCATTATGGGTCTGGGCCCAGCCTGGCGCCCCCTGGAGAGGCCTGTGCCTGCCTTCCCGGGAGGCCTAGGACTCTCACCCAGGGCCCTTCCCTGCAGCTGGAGCAGGCTGTGCGGCTGGAGTCTGGGGAGCTGGAGACGCAGGAGCCCAGGGGGCTGGTACGGCAGAGCATGGAGCTGCGGAGGCAGCTGCAGGAGGAGCAGGCCTCCTACCGGCGCAAGCTGCAGGCCTACCAGGAGGGCCAGCAGCGGCAGGCCCAGCTCGTGCAACGGCTGCAGGCCAAGGTCAGGGCCACACACTCCGCTCCTGCCCTCCCTTGTGCTCACTTTGCCCCGCCCCCACCCCCTGGGGCAAACCATCCACTCTCTGCCCATCCCCAGATTCTCCAGTACAAGAAGAGGTGCACGGAGCTGGAGCAACAGGTGCTGGAGAGATCCACAGAGCTGGAGCAGCAACGGCTGAGGGTGGGTGCCAGGGTGGGGCCAGGGCAGGCCCTCCCCTCCCCTTGCCCAGCCTGACACTCCTCCCTTACCTGCCCAGGACACAGAGCACAGCCAAGACCTGGAGAGCACCCTCATCCGCCTGGAGGAGGAGCAGCAGAGGTGAGGGTGCAGAGGGAGGGTGCAGCAGGGAGTGTGCAGGGCTGGCAGGGTGGCCCTCCCTGGGTAAGCGCCCACTGGTTCCTGCGCCCTGCCCAGGAGCGCCAGCCTGGCCCAGGTGAACGCTATGCTCCGAGAACAGCTGGACGAGGCAGGCTCGGCCAACCAGGCTCTGAGCGAGGACATACGGAAGGTGACCAGCGACTGGACACGCAGCCGCAAGGAGCTGGAGCAGCGGGAGGCAGCATGGAGGCGCGAGGAGGAGGTGGGCAGCCTGACCCCAGGGGAAGGGCCCCTGCAGAGCGGGGTGGACTTGGGAGCCCAGAGAGGGAGAGGGGGCGTGGGCCAGGTGAACAGGTCGGCAGAGGTGAATAGTCATCGTCATGATCGCTGGCCTTTATTAGCACCCGGCGTGCATTTTCTTTTATTCCTCATAATAACCCCATGTGGTAGGTGCCTTCATTCTCCTCATGTTAAAGAGAGGTTAAGGCCGGGCGCGGTGGCTCACGCCTGTAATCCTAGCACTCTGGGAGGCCGAGGTGGGTGGATCGCTCAAGGTCAGGAGTTCAAGACCGGCCTGAGCAAGAGCGAGACCCCGTCTCTACCAAAAAAAATAGAAAGAAATGATCTGGACAACTAAAAAATATATATATATATA
>CAUYSK010121413.1:0-30630 GCA_963575035.1 Avahi laniger | reverse complement strand
AACCTCAAACTCCTGGGCTCAAGCGATCCTCCTGCCTCAGCCTCCCGAATAGCTGGGACTACAGGCATGCACCACCATGCCCGGCTAATTTTTTCTATATATTTTTAGTTGTCTGATTAATTTCTTTCTAATTTTTGGGATGGTATCTGTTTTTAACCAAATCTTGGTTAATCAAAATTTTCTGGATATTCCGTAACTAAAACAAAATACAGAAATAAATTGGATGACAAGATTGCTAGAAGACTGCTGCTGTTGTCCATAACTCTCAATTAAAAAAATTTATTTTCACTAAAATGCTATTGTTCTTATTGACTTTATATTAAGTATCATTACTTTCAGTTTATAAAACAGATGTCTATTAATTGCCACTTTTATCACTTTCATGTATTAAAATTCTCTGTATGGTGATTTCGTATGAAAAAAGGTCTCCACTGCTAAAAAATTAAAAAAGTCCATCAGTTGTGAATGTGGCTTTGAACTCAGGGATGGAATAAATGAGAAACAGAAAATACCTGTGACAGAGCTTCTACAATTGCTTATAGGAGAGACACGGTGCTGCCCTCAAGCCCAAGGATGGGGCTCAGGGGAGAGGACACCAGCTACCATGACTGGGATGTTGAGTTTTTTTGTATCTCCGAATTTAACAGTTGTGGTTTTAACTATACCCAAATGATTCCAGAAGTACAGTGACATGTAACATGTTGTAATTTTACTGATGCATATGTTTAAAAAATAAATCTGCATAAATGTGCTAATCAGAAAAATGATAAAATGTTACAAGATAAAAATTGAGGCATGAACTTGAATTTTACACTTGCCACCAGGCTAGGGGGGAGAAGCCACTGTAATGAGGGGACCCAGCAGATCAGTCACCCAGCTTTCATCAGCCTCTCAATTTGGCTTTATTCTCTACTGGACTTGTCTACACTGTAACTCTTTCGTTTTGTGATAGAAACTCAGATTTTTTTTTTTTTTTTTTTTTTATAAAAAATGGCCCTGGAGCTCCTTGGAGAAATGACTGATTCTATGGCTGAGACAGGGCATACACAAGATGAGCCAGGAGCATATTGCAGTGCCAGCAAGTAAGGCAGTGCTCAAGAAAAACAAAAATGAAAATAAAAAACAAATGAAAATCTCAAAAGTTCCCACAATATTGGGGTATGTCAAAGGGGCACAGGAGCCAACTGAAAGAACTCCCAATGGCCAAAGTTGCAGCAATTTGAGCCACAAAATAGATAAAGTAATATTGAATTATAACTCAAAATATAAAGTAAATATCCATTAGTCCATATCAACAAAAAAATGATGAAATAAATTAATAAATGGAGGAGAAGGGCCAAATGTACCATGCAGAAAAATTCCAAATGATTAGTATAGATACTCTGCCTTCAAAGAAGAGGAACTTAACCCCCCACCTCTTTAAGTGTGGACTTCGCATCATGATTTCTTTCCGAAGAGTACAGTAGGGAAAAGAGGAAAAATCAGTCAAATATAACCTCAGCCAGGTGACGAAGGTCAACATCAACAGTGATAAGTCAGGTTGATATATGTACCCTTGCTCTGATAGGATGATAATAGCACTTTGCCTCTGTGCAAAGCCTCTGTGATCTTCCTGCTTCCAACTTATAATCCTGTCTCATCATGAGAAAAACAGTAGACAAGTTCTAATAGAAGGATTGCTTACATAATACCTGACCAGTACTTCTCAAACATGCCAAGGTCATCAGAAACAAGGAAAGTCTGATACACTGTCACAGCCCAGAGGAGCCCAAGGAGACATAACAATGAAATGTAATGGGTTTTCCTGGATGGGATTCTGGAAGAGAAAAAGGACATTTGGTAAAAACTAAGGAAATCTGAACAAAGTGTGGACTTTAGTGAATAATAATGTACTAGTATTGGCTCATTAGTTGTAACCAATGTAAGATGTTAATAGTAGGGGAAATCCGGTGTGGGGTGAGCATGGAGAATATGTGGAATTCTCTGTACTATTTCCTCACTTTTTTTGTAATAAAACTGTTCTAAAAGATAAAGTCCAATGTAAAACCCCAAATTATGAAGCTACTAGAAGACAACATAGGAGACATTGGTCTGAACAAAGATTTTATGAAGAAGACCTAAAAAGCATGGCAACAAAAGCAAAACTAGACAAATAGAATCACATCAAACTGAAAAATATACAAGGAATTCAAACAACTCAACAGCAAAAAAACCAAAAAAATGTGATGTGAAAATGGACAAATGAGCTGAATAGACATCTTTCCAAAGAAGACATACAAATAGACAATAAGCATATGAAAGAATGCTCAACATCACTAATCACTGAGGAAATGCAAATTACAACCACAATGAGATACCATCTCAATGCAGTTAGAATGTCTATTACCAAAAAGAAAAAAAGGGCCGGTCACAGTGGCTCATGCTTGTAATCCTGGCACTTTGGGAGGCCTAGATGGAAGGATTGCTTGAGGTCAGGAGTTCGAGACCAGCTCTGAGCAAGAGTGAGATCCTGTCTCTAGGAAAAGTAAAAAAATTAGCTCAGCATGGGTAGCACGTGCCTGTATTCCCACATGCTTGGGATTGTGAGGCAGGAGAGTCACTTGAGCCCAGGGGTTTGAGGTTGCAGTGAGCTATGATGATGCCACTGCACTCTAACCGGGGTGACAGAGGGAAATCCTGTCTTCAAACAACAACACAACAAACGAACCAAAAACATAAAGAAAGAAAATAACAAATGCCAGATTCTGAGAAATTGGAACTCTTATACATTGTTGATGGGAATGTAAATTAGTACAGCTATTGTGGACAATAGTATGGAGGTTCCTCAAAAAACTAAAAATAGAACTACTATAAGATCCACAATTCTACTACTGGGTATACATCCTAAGGAAAGGAAATCAGTATGTCAAAGATATACCTGCACTCCCATGGTTATTGCAGCACTATTCACAATAACCAAAATATGGAATCAACCTAAGTGTCCATCAGTATTTGAATGCATAAAGAAAATGTGGTATATAGACACAACAGAATTCTACTTAGCCATAAAAAAGAATGAAATTCTGTCATTTGTGGCAACATGGATGAGCTGGGAGAAATTATGTTAAGTGAAATAAGCCAAGCACAGAAAGAGAAATACTGCATGTTCTCATTCATGTGTGGAAGCTAAAAAAGTTGATCTCATAGAAGGAGAGAGTAGAATAGTGGTTACTGGAGGCTGGGAAGGGGGTGGATAGCCAAAGGTTGGTTAACGGACACAAAATTACAGCTAGATAGAAGGAATAAATTCTAGTGTTGTATAATTTTGTTCCCCAACTGCCGGACTGAGGATGGGTACCAGTCCATGGCCTGTTAGGAACCAGGCTGCCCAGCAGGCAGTGAGTGGCAGGTGAATGATTGAAGCTTCATCTGTATTTACAGCCGCTCCCCATTGCTCACATCACTGCCTGAGCTCTGCCTCCTGTCAGATCAGCAGCGGTATTAGATTCTCACAGGAGCACAAATCCTACTGTAAACTGAGCATGTGAGGGATCTAGGTTGCACACTCCTTATGAGAATCTAATGTGTGATGATCTGCAGTGGAGCTGAGGTGGTGATGCTAGCGCTGGGGAGAGGCTGCAAATATAGATTATCATTTGCAGAGAGGTTTGACTGCACAGTAAATGTAATGCACTCGAATCATCCCAAAACCATCCCTCACGCCCTGTACCTTCCCCCTCCTCTGGTCTGTGGAAAAATTGTCTTCCATGAAACTGGTCCCTGGTGCCAAAAAGTTTGGGGACTGCTGTTCTATAGCACTGTAGGGTGACTATAATTAACAACTTAATGTATATTTTCAAACAGCTAGAAGAGTAGAGTTTGAATGTTCCCAACGCAAAGAAATGATAAATGTTTGAGGTGATGGATATGCTAATTACCCTGATTTGATCATTACACATTGTATACATGTATGGAAATATCACACCATACTCCATAAATATATACAATTATTATGTTCATATTTAATTAAGAAATAATAAAAGCAAAGAGATAAAGTCTATTACTTAATTTTAAAAAAAGGACAAAGAAAAAGAAAGAAAAAAAGCCCTAGAAAAAAACATAACTGCTGGTGTTGCAGATGGAGTGATGAGGTCTGATGCTATGGTTCTTAGGCAGACAGTAGAGGTTTCATGGGAGGAAGTGAATATAGGCGTTTACGAAGATTTGGGCATAGATCCCTTTTGAATGCCAAAGGTTTACTCTTTACAGTAAAAGTTCAGTAACTTTGTCATGAGTTAATACCTACTGATGTCTTACTAACTTTCCTCACGGGTAGTGGCTTTTCTGGGTATGTTTTTTCTCTGATTTGTCATGTTGAGAGAAGGAACAAACTTTCCTTTACCCTCCTATGTTCTGTGATGGAGATCTGTAAATTAAACTGACAAAAGATAGATAAGCAAGAGAAAGACAGATTTTTATGTATGTGAGTACGCAGGAGTTCGCGGACAAATATGACTCAAGGAAGCTGTTAGAATCTGGGGCTTAGATAGCATCTAATAGGGGGAGGGGAGGGAGAAAGGGCACTATGAGCAGACCAATGCCTTTCAGGAAAGATAAGTAGGCCCTCCGGAGAACAGATGAGAGCGATAGTAGTTTTGTGACAATGTCTGTTTAGGTGATTTCTTCTCCTGGTGCTGGACGTCTCTTTAGTTAAGAGAGTGCACCCTCGCTGATTATGAAGGCGGTTTATGACAGGTGAATTATTTTAAATTGGAGGCTCTGCTTTTAGGCAGAGAAGGGGAGTTTAGAAAAAATAAAATAAAAAAAAAAGCACTCTTCACAGGGATCCCTTCAGCAGAATGCTGGGTGTTCAAACGTCACCGACACAACCCGTGTTCACTGTGGTCAGGGACACAGCTCTGACAGTGTTTCCAGAGGGGAAGGCAAGGTGGGAATGGATTGGAAATTGGAAATTTTGTGTAAGTCCTGTATTTTCAGCGTGGAGGCTTGATCAGGATTGGGTGAGGGTCATGATACAATGGTCCCAGATTGGTGGAAACAGGGAGGTGGGGATTTTGAGGTGAGGGGTTCAAAAATTTTAGGGTTCACACTGTCTGTTTTCCATGGAAGAGGTAATGTGTCTTTCAGGAAGTTCCTGGAATGAACGATCAAGACAGTTGCCACTAGAGCCTGCAAGGATAGTAAAATCATGCTCATGAAGACGATGAAATAGTAAAATCATGTTTGAAGGGGTATAGAGGGGTCATTTTAGTCCTCAGCCTCCAAGCTGTGTGCTTAGTCAGATGGTTTTGGTTCTCAAATTGTACTGCTGGACTGAAAGAGAAAAGATCAACATATCATGAACAGAAATGGGATTCATGCTCATCATATTTCCACTACTTTTTCTTTTAACTTAACAATCTGTCATAGCTGCCCTTCTCTGTCCTACAGTTGGGTCGAGGTCGAGGTCATTTCTTTCAATGATGGCCTGTGGCCCTCGCTTCTGATCCCTTACCTGGGGCAGAACTGGCAAGGGGACAGATTTTTAGGCCATTACTTCCACTGTCTTATTTTTAATTTTAAACAAAACAAATAATGCTCTCCCAGATAATCATGGCAGCTTTCCCACGGGGAAGGAAGTTCAATCCATTCAAATCTTCCAGATCTGTCTGCACTTGCTTTCGGGGAGGGGAGCTTCCTCACTGCGTTGGCACCGTGAAGCTGGTTGGGTCTCCTCTGCAAGTTCGGGACACAGGATGAGGATGCTATAGGACTTTGAACCTTAGAAGCTGGAATTCATTTGGCCAATACCACGAAATTCAACTGCTCAGCCTAGGAGGGCTTGCGGAGTATGGTTTTGAAGACACACTCCCTCCTAAGGAGAGAGCGCCCTGAGGGTTGAGATCAGCTTGTCCTCCCTGCTATGCAAGTTTCTGAGTGATATTTTTATTTAATTTTATTTAATATACATGGAGTATCCTTTCCTTGTGACTACTCTCTGTTCACCCTGGTATGTGTTGTAGCCAGCCTGAATGTGATTTTCCCTCCTATTCTGCCAACAGGGGCCTGGATGTGCCCCCATAATTTTTGGGAAAGTTGGAGATGGACCTTTTTAATCCAGCCACCAGGCCTCGTTGCCTTTCCTAAATGGCCTCCGAACACCAAGCCCTCCCTCTCTGGCCTTTCCTCCTCCCAGCCCTGTTCTCCCCTCCCCTTAGCCCTTGGCAACCTTAAACCTTCCTCCAATCCCTATTTTTTTTTTTTAAGCAGGGACACAATTTCTCTCTCCAAAGCAGGCTTTGCATGGCCTGTAGGAGCAGCTGACAAAGAGAACATGTAATTTCTTAGCCTTTCAGTTTGACATTGCCTCTGTTTTTTGTAAGTGGCCTGTGCACCTGTTGTGATACCGGTCCTCCCTTCTCAAGCAATTTGAAAAGAGGGCAAGCTCTGCACCCCACTCCCACCTGCTTTCTTTTAAGTGAATGCTAATAATTTTAAGGAGCAGTAGGGAAAAAGAAGAGACAAGTTCCCTGGATGGATTCTTTCCCTCAACCCTCCCAGCGCCGGGGAGGCTGCTCAGAAGAGAGGAGGGCGCCGCCCCTGCTGGCTTTTCCGCGGCTGGATGGAGGTTGGCCTCCGTTTGGAAAAAGGGGCCTTCTTGGCCTTGCTCTCTGTGGGCTGTTTTGGTTTATTTGTTCCATGGTTTTCTGAGCTTCTTTGTTTGACCCTAGCTGGTAAAGAGCCTGGAAGCCTTGGTGAATAGAAGCTTCTCCCAGCAAAACAAATTTTGGCATAAGGGGAATAAAAAGCTTCCATTTTTCCTAGGATAGGTGGGTGGGAGGCACGCATGTGGCCTCTTCCATTTCTCTTTTCTTTTTTTTTTTTTTTAAAGTTTATTAATCTCATGCTGGCAAAAGGTGTTGGCTTGACAGGCAGGAGAGCAGAAATTCTCTATTTCCCCCTGGCAAGTGGCCCTCTGGGGCGAATGGATGGTACCACCTCTGGGGGCAGAGGGGAGTCCAACTTTCTGTGCCCTGAGCTCCAGCGGACCCACCTCCACCCTTCCTGCCTGGGTGTAGCCAAGGCCGGAGGTCCTCCCTGTGAGCCTGAAGTTCCCGTCAGGGGCTGTGGCTTACAGCCTGCCCCTGTGAGGGGCGCCTGGGAGGCATATTTGTATTGGAGAGGGTTGGGGTCGGGGGAGGCCGGGCCTTTCCTTCCCTAACTGCCCTGAGTTGCTACTGCCTGTGAAGGGGACCAAGATATGCCACCCCAAAATATACCCCTTGGACAAAAGAATTATTTTGAGCTGGAGGCACTGAAGGAAAAACCCTTTATGTGCCAAGAGACAGAGGCTTCCCAAAGAACTCAACTGTCCCCTCCCCAGGAGCAACTCAGTAATCTTCTCTTCTTGGAAATGAGAAGTGGCCCCGTACCCACAGACGTTGTCACAGACTCTCGTTTCTCCATCTATTCTCCTAAGAGCCCGTTTCTCTTTCCGAAGGTCATTTGGTTTTCCATTAGGGCCCTTTCTCCCCTGCCCCTCCCCCTACTAAGTTAGATCTATTGACCCCAAATTCTAACCACCCCCCACCCCTGTGAGTCACTCATCACTGGGTGCCTTCATGCCTAAGCCATGGGCAAACACACTCCTGTTTGCTTTTCTCTTGTTAATCTGTCTTTTGTCAGTCTAATTTTCAGGTCAATGAACCTAGGAGGGTAGCGGTAAAAAGGTTTTTCTGCCCTATGCCTGCATCCTCACCAAGATCTCTCTGTAGTTTGGGAAGTCTCTGAGGACACCAGCCAACACCCAGCACAGCCAAAAAGATTTGGTGAACAAACATCTGAATGTTTTACTCTGGTAAGAGCACGTAAAGCAAGCGGGCTAACCAATTTGTGCATCTGTCACTCAGGGCTTCATGTGAGATCTGTAGAGGGGTGACGGCATCATGGAGGAGAGGGAAAGGTGCTGTGGAGGGGGGTGTTGAGTCTCTGTGTGCAGGTCTTGTGTTGTGCATTCGAGATGGGGTGTGGAGACAGCTTGTTTGCCTACTCAATATATTAGCAATTTGTCTGAGGCACACCCCACCTTGTGTTTCCTCTAACCCAGTTTTCCTTGGGCCAGAACTCACTGGGCCAACCAGGGGCCAACCAGAGGCCTTATCTGGTATTGGGCACCAGGGAATTGCAGGGTTTTGAAGCCAAGTGCTAAGTTTCCAGTGTTTGGACTCTTGGGTTACCTCTGGGAGGCAGGGATTTGAATCTTATTCCTAATTGGTTCTGTCACTGGCCACGCCCAGAAGGTACACTTTCATCCTTCTCTGCTGACTTTTCCTGATGCTTTAGTCCTGCTCACCTCGGGGCCGGGCCCATGCCTCGCTAACGCCTGCTGTCAGATGTTTTGAAAAGGGGGGCTTGAATGGGGCTTTCTCATTTCCTGCCTCGATTGAGATGTCACCAATTGATGTATCATCAAAGAATTTTACAGCTGCAAGGGGTTGGAGATCATCTTAAAGAGAGATTTCTGGGGTGAAAATTTGCCTTGATATTTATTTCAAAGAATTATGTCATTGTTTTTAAACAGTTCTTGCATTTCACAGGAAAGCGAAACTTTACAGTGGTTATTGTGGGTGATGATGTGCCCTTCTCTTCCGAGTACTGGGGATGGATTGCCTTTCCTTGGAGGACAGCACTGGGGCGGGGGGAGGTGGCTAAGTGTCTCCTAAGGTGAGAGTGGGGGGTGGCTGCAAGCTGTCACCACGCATGGCATTAAATAATATATTAAACGATGCAGCAAGAAAGCATTGCCTTTCAATTTCGTTTCATGGCCACTGATTAAGTCAGAGAGCCTCAGCTTGGTCCTAAAATGTCTTGAACACTTCTCTAACACCAATTCTTCTTCTTCTTTTCTCTCCTCTTCCACTTCCTCTTCTTCCTTTATCATCATCATTTTGGGGAAACAAAGAGGGAGCAAGTCACAAGCTCCCAGCCTTTAGGAGCTTGCTGGAATCTATAACATTTTTTTCCCATTGTATTTATTTTCCTGGCTGCCTTCGGTTTATGGCAAGTGACAATGGTTTTCCATTCACAACAGTGTTGGAATTTGTATTTAACATAAGAATATTTAAAGATAAAATGTGACTTGATTTAATGATAGTAAGTGGCAGTTAGCATTGTAGGTGGCTTGTGGGTGGTGTAGGTCAAAAGCATTGGCTCGGTTTGTTCCTCCTTCTTTTCCAGTTCTAGTATCCTCTTGCCCTGCAGTCCCCAACCCCTGGGCCGTGGCCTGTTAGGAACCGGGCCGCACAGCAGGAGGGAAGCTTCATGTGTATCTACAGCCACTCCCCATCGCTGCCATCGCCGCCTGAGCTCTGCCTCCTGTCAGATCAGCAGGGGCATTAGATTCTCATAGAAGCTCGAACCCTGCTATAAACTGTGTAGGTGAGGGATGTAGGTTGCGCTCCCTATGAGAATCTGATGCCTGACGATCGGAGGTGGAGCTGAGGCGGTGATGCTGGCGCTGGGGAGCAGCTGCAGATGTAATAAATGTAGTTGCACTTGAATCATCCCCAAACCAACCCCCTCTTCCCCCATCCGTGGAAAAATTGTCTTCCATGAAACTGGTCCTTGGTGCCAAAAGGTTGGGGATGGCTGCTCTTGCCCGTTAACCCCTCCTCTTTTGACAGGAGATATCTGGTGCTAACACATCCATTTCATGTCAGTTTCTCCTCATTTGGTTCTTTCTTCTCCACCCCCAGGTTCTGCTGCTGGGAGATTTCCTTTCTTAAGAAGATGAGTTTTATTTCGTGAAAAAGTTCCTCTTTCTTTTGCAGTCAGCGCTCACTTTTCCTCTAGTTTGCCCTGGAACGTTCCAATACACGGCAGGGACCACAGTGTGGACGGGGCCAGGCCTGCTGTCTCCCTTGTTGGGACATTTTTAGCGTTTGATTTTGCACCTCCCCCTGGTGCGATCCCTTTCTACTCCTGTGCTTAACTTGGAGCTCACGGCCTTAGCCTTTCTCTGGCTTGCCAGGCCTCATGGGCTTGGATGCTGTTTTACTTACCTCTGCGTCTTGACAGAGCCCAGGCCGTTGTTGGCTCATAGGAGCTCCCTAGTATTGGTTTCAAACTGATCACTGTGGCATTTTAGCAACTGTCAGATCCATTTGGTGAATATTGGCAGCCTCTGGCAATTAAGAAACAGGTGAAGGTCACACAGCCCATCCCCTTCACGGCCAGGTTGAAAGCCAGGTCTTGGACCAAATATTTATTTGCAGGCTCCTGTAGGCTGGTGAGGTAGCCTGTCCTCAGCACATGGACAAGCACCAGACATCAGAGGTTCATTCTGACGTGACACAGTTGCCTTGTCTTTGGGTCAGGTGACAGTATCTTCTGTGAATAGAGTGGCACAGGCCTAAGCAGGGTTGAAGATCCACCATGTTCTTCTAAAATATTAAGATTAGGACTTACAGGACCCTTGTGTCCTATTCATACAGGGGTGGTAGTCCCTGAGCAGTTTTTCTCTCAGCCAAATATCACACCCTAACCACTTCACCAAAAGAAAAACAAAATTTAATCTTTCTTGCTAATAATGAACCCTCTGGTGGACATTTTTATTAGGTTTTTGGATGTACCCTTGTAGCAGTTTTGGTGAATTCTTGATGGGTGAGGATCAGATGGTAACTATCTCCCTCGAAGGTGTAGATTATAATTGACACACATACACACACACACACACACACACACACACACAGAGATACCACTGTGTTAATGCTAAAGTATTTTAGAGTAAATTACTACACGGCAATGTAAGATTTTTGGATTGGAGAATGTGGTCAGCAGAGGCAGATGTCTGAATTTTAGTTCTGTTTGTTCGCTGGGATTGCTGTGATTACTTCTGCCAGCTCAGCCAGTTACAGATGGGATCTTCTCATCAATTTCTAGGGTAGTTTCCTTATCTGTAAAATGGGAACAGCAGGCCGACTTAAATTATGGCTTTTCTTCTTCCCTTGAGGAGCTCATGAGAAAATGTGTGTTGAGTTGTCTTGTAAATGGTAAAAAGCCATTTCAGAATGGGTTACTTTTGTCATTACTGCAAAGGCCCAAATAGAAGCCAAGGATGGAGGGAACAGCCTCTTCCTGGGGATAGATAACTAAATCGCCTGTACGTGCTAAAATCAGGAGTGAATTTAAGTCTTGTCTTCCTTTCAGTGGTGTTGAGCAAGGTCTGAGAAAACAACCAGAAATAGAACATTTTCTGGTTCAAATGAAGATCTCTGTTCAGCTCTGAACTTTTATGTGCAGTTCCAAGGTTTAATTGCCAGTATTATGAAACAGAGAGGAAATTATTTATTAACACTAGCATTGAAGATATGGATGGTTGGTTTAGTTTGTCAGGAGTAAGGCTGGAACTATAATCTGCTTTAGTTCAAAAGTTGCACTGATCCCATTTGGCTTCACCAATACCAACGTGCTGCTCTACTCTTTTTCTGCATTCGTATTTTCGGCCCACATTGCTTGGCTTAAGAAAACATGCATTTGCTTGACACACTAGGGCCTCTCCTGTTAAATCAGATTCTCATAAAAAAGCAAAAAAGGGAGTGAATGGGGAGAGATGGAACACACTATATTTCTTTGAGATCCATGCTTATTTTCTTGGCTGGCAAATGCCTTTTTCTCACCTTTCGACATAATCCTAATGGTCCCATTAAAATACATTTAGCTTTCTCTCTCGTCCCCATCTGCCAGCACTCCGTGTCATTTGGTGAACGGCAGGCAGGTTTTAAGTTCTGAAAAGCAAAGAACGGGCTAAGTATTGGAATAGGATCATGTGTCTTCTGTTTTATTTTCAAAAATACGCTCCCCCACCCCCAGTTTTATTGCCGAGTGTTGAGTTGCAGCTGGATAGAGACGTCTTTGCCTCTGAGGACTGTGTGATACCGGGGAGGGTTTTCCAAGACTGAGGGGTCTCTTCCATTAGGAATCTTTGGGAACAGAATATTCTGACTCTGTTGTTTTTGGAAATTCCGATTTGGCCTTGTTTAGATGATTCCCAACATTCCTTCCATTTCTTTGCATGGGTGATTTTTGTGGCTCTGCCTTGGGTTCAAGTTCATAAATGAATGTGAGCGTGCCTCAGCCTTACCAGAAAGTGCTGGTAAGAGCTGGGGTGGCTGCACATTAAGGTCAAATATAGCTCGTGTACCGTGAACATGAACTGTATTTACTCAGCCTCTTTGGACGAGCTCTTTGCCTAATGGTGGCAGTGGTGGCGGCAGCGCGGTTAGGTAAGGGATACTGTGCTACAGATCCTCTGCAATCCCTTCTCCGTCACCCGGAGTGACACATAATCCCTTTCAGGAAACAATGGGAGCCGGCAGCTGGCCAGGGCGAGCCTTCTCTTCTGGTTGGGAGGGTCGGGCTGTGGTTTCGGGACTCCTGTGCTGAGCTTTGCATGCTGCAGGCGACAAGAATGGGCCACAGGGCCTTCCCTTGCAGGGAAATTCAAGGGCTCAGGGATCGAGTCCAGCTTCTAAGTCAGGGATTTGGGCTGGGGTTTGGGATGCTCAGAAAATGCCCATCGTGTCAGGCTCCTGAGCAGAGCACGGGGAAGAGTGTTCTGAGAAGTGGCTGGTGCAGGGAGGGCTCTGGATCAGGGGTGGGCCCTCGGAGCCGGGAGCTGCTGCTCTGACCTGCCCCAGGACAGAGCAGACTGACGCACCGCCCTCTCCTGATGAGTTCTAGAGGTGTGTTCTCAAGGTAGCTGCTTAGCTACGCAGCTAAGGCTCTGGGTCCCCAGGAACACTGGACACCAGGGCTTCTCAACCTCAGCAACACTAGCGACCTTTGGAGCAGATAATTCACAGTGGCAGAAGACTGTCCTGTGCGTCGTAGCCTGTTTAGCAGCACCCTGGCCTCTAACCCCTACATGCCAGCAGCACCCGCCTTCCATTGTTACAGCCAACAATATCTCTAGACATCACCAAATATCCCCTGGTGGGGCAAAATTGCCCACACTTGAGAAGCACTGCATTTTGCAGAAAACAATACACGCTGTTCTCTTCCCCTACCCCCACCGCCGACTTTATGTGTACTATTTAGGAAGAGAGCAGGTGGGAAGTCAGATAATATGTTTTTAATACTTGAATACCAGGCTCTTTTATTAGATTGAAGCTCACGAAATTGTCATTCTTTTAGGATGTCAACATGGTTGAATCAGGGCAATTTTGTATGGCTCAACCTAATACCAGCCCATGAAATCAGATTTGTACAAGCCTCAGTCACGAGGGGCCTCAGGACAAGGTCATGACCTATGTTGCTTATGATACACGCCAAGAAGTGTCCTCTGCGAGGAATTGCATTATTTGAGGCTGGTGGGAGGGGCGGGGGAGGGAGAGCTGGAGTGAGCGTGAGAACAGAGCCAGAAGCACCGAAGAATACCGAAGGGGAGAGGGGGACAGAGACAGCTTTGCAAGTCCCTGGCGGTGGGAAAGGAAGATCACAATCCCACTGGGGTCGGTCGTATAGCAGAAGGGTCATTCAGACTTCCAGGGGAAGAGGGGAAAGGGGATTGCGAGATCCAGGGGGGACCTGGGGGAGGAAGGGGCTTGCTGAGAGGGAGGTTGACCGTAGGAGTCTTAGAGCAAAAAGGAACTGGAACTTGCCTTCTTCCCTTTATGATTTATGAGGCAGAGGTAGAGTACAGGCACGACTGGGGACAATTGGAAATTTGCCTGGGGACTTGGGAACAACCTGAGTTTAGTGTATTTTTGGAGAGAAGAGAGAAGAAGCCCAGGCTGGCCAGCAAGGAGTCTGCCCCCCTGGCTTGGCAGAAGTTGAGCAGGGCTGTGGGTACTTCCTCTCACCCCGGCACTGACCTCTTTGGGCGTTGGCTCCTTCGTTTCCCTAATTTTTAGTACATAGCCGTCATGGCACCACCAGGACAAGTTCCTCAAAAGAGGTGGCTTCCTGGTCTTTTCTTTCTCAGCCTTTCTTTTATCCTTACCTTTCTGGCACGCCTCCATAGGCTCTTTTGAAAATTGGTGCACTAGAACCCGTTTTCCCATTTCGTTACAGAATTGTCTGTTTGCGGTTTGATCAGGTGAGTGTCTTGTCCCTGGCAGGAGGGGTGACGGGGCAGCGGGAGCCTGGGAGGCTGGCTCAGGTGCAGAGCAGGCCTTGAGAACGTAGAAGGAATGTGATGGCTCAAATACACAGAGCGAATCCCAAGACCGGTGCCTCGTGAATTCACAGGAGAGAGCAGATCTTGGAGATGCTCATTTCTGCAGCTTCACTTCACAGATGGAGCAATCGAGGCCCACATCAGGAAGCAGTTAATTCCAGTACCCGGCACTGAAGGCCTTTGCAGCCTAAGCCCGTGTTCTTTTCTGTGAGTTATCCCAGTAAGATATGGTGTGACCGAAGGTTGCAAAGTTCCAGGGTCCCTGAGTTGAGGGTTTTATCTCTCACATGGAGGAAGAGGCTCACTACTGCGGCTGCTGTAACTTTTCTTTCACAGTTCCCAGTTTGTTGCAGTGCATCCAGTAGGCACTGGATATATGCTTGTCCAATGCCTGCTTGAGTGAGTGACTCAGGGGTAGGCTGCCTGCTCCAGCCAGGAGCTCACCTGCAGGGCTGGGCTCTTTTGCAAAGCAGGCAATGTGGCCCCTTTGTAACTCCTCTTAGGATGGCAGGCACTGGCTCAGACTCAACAAATATCTGCAGTGTTTAGGTGGGAGGGATGAAGCAAAATACAGAAGCAAGATTCTCAGAGGGTGGCTTCTCCTGACTCATTTACAGAGTGGTGCCCTGGTACCTGCCTCGTATTTGGGTCAGTTTACGTGGCCCTTGTCAGGAAGCCAGCGCTCAGAGAGAAGGGTGTCCATGCACATCCATATGCATGCAGACTAACCAGGAAGCTAATGAAACTTAAGCTTTCACTTGTATGGGCCTCTTTCAAGTTCCCACACCTAATTCGTATTTATAATTTTGCAAATGCTTTGCATTTTAAAAACTATATGTGCCTCCAGTCTTGCAAAATGGAGAGGCATTTGTACATAAGCCTCTGCAGTCAGAAGCCACAGCACCTGATAGGCCAATATCTCACCTGTATTCAGTTAACCGGGCTGGGAAAAGGCACAAGGTTCTGGATAGAGTGCCCTAAGGAGCAGGTGGGTGGATGAAGGAGCAGGAGAACATATGCACCAGAAGACGCAGCTCTGCCTGGGACCCTCCACCACCAACCCTGTTTAAGCAAACGCCAGCTGTGTCAGTGAAGGCAGTGAGAGTCCCCCTGACTTTGGCTTCCTTTGGGGAGGGGAATGGGTGAGCGGGGCATCCAGCGGAGGGCTCAGGAAGAGGCTTTAGGCTGTGCCGAGGCTTCTGTGGACTAGGGGAATATGCGACATGTGGATGTTCTGAAGAGGACGACCGACAGTCGCCTGGAAGGCTCCTAAAGGACTGGCAAGCACCGGGATGTTGTTACACAAACCGCAGTGGGGAGAGTCTACCTTACCTCGTCCCCGCGTTCAAGGCGCGCTGGGTCACAGGTTCCAAGTTCCAACTGTCTTCCAGGGCGATAAGGGGCCGAGCTAGGATTGCCGGAGAGTAGTTTTGCTTCCCTTCATCCTCCTTTCCTCACACTTCCCCCTTCTCCCTCGTTTGTATGTGTGTCATTAGAGGGACCCGTCTGCTGGCCTGTTTACAAGGGGAGGAAGTTCCTCCTCCTGCTGCCTTTGTGGTAGCTTTAAGAGGACACTCCATTCTTCTGCGCTTCCTGCCCTGAAAGTGCTGACCAGGGTCACTTCCAGGGCTGTTAAACAGCTGCTGCGCCTCACCCTGGCGGCACACAAGGCCATTCTGGGCCCATCCATCAGCTTGGCTTGACAAGTGCTTTGGGAGCTGCCTGGGCGAGAGATGGAGAGCGAGCGTAGGTGTGGCCCCTACGGGCCTGACCCCTGGACCAGGTTCGTCCAGAGGCCCTGGGGTCCCCGACGCAGGGAAGTGGCAGGACCTGTGCGAAGAAGCTCTGACACCCTCGTTTGTCATCTGGGTGGTGGCCACGGCTGCTTTTTTCTTTCTCATTTGTTCTTTAAATATTAATTGATTGCCTGCTTAAGACTGGACAACAGCCCCTGTTATCGATGGTTTTATTTCAATAGCCAGTATTTGGTGTTGATGGATGTCAAAAAGATTGCTTCATTCCGGAGAAAAGAAGGGACTTTTTTTGGTCTTACCTCTCCCTCCAAGTGTGCGTAAAATCTAGCTCAAGTCTTTAGCTTTTCTAATCGATGGTGTTTGTGAACCAAACTGCTATCCTCAAAATATCATGCATGATTCCTAATTTTCTAAATGGAGAATCTCAGATTTCAATGGGTCACTCTGTTCTTGAGAAAGCAACATTGAAAACCCAGATCTTTTGTCTCCTGGGACTTTTAGCTATCGCTCCCTGGGTGGGCACTGGGAAACTGTGCATTTGGGGTAGACTTCTCCAGCCCGTGTGCCTCTGGTGTCTGCTGAACTTCCGCTCTCTGCTTTTAGGAAGGGAGGTGGAAGCTGACGGGTGGAAATGAGTTGCGGGTGAGATAATATTTCTTTCTTTTAAACCTCTGTCTGCTGTGAGAACTAGTTCTGGGATTTCCCAGCTTTGGCCCTAGGATAACCTGTGAGGTTGACTCCTTAAGGAGGGAACAGGGAACAGAGGGGTGACATTGGTGGAGGCAGGGTGGCAGATGGCAAAGGAATAGTGTCTTCTACATAAGTTTTTCAAATGTCTGTAAAGGTTGTTGCGAAATTATACATATTTATTATAAAAGTTATATAATTTATAATAGCCTTTTGTGGTCGTATGTTTTCTCCATCAAAGGAAATTAAAATACAATTACTATCACGTGGTCGTGGAGGACATTATTGGACCTAAAAGGAACTCTCATGCTTGAAAAGTTCACTGCTCTTTAGGAAATGAAATATGACCATGCATTCTGGTGTTTGCCCCTACCGTCCCCTCCAGATCCTGGAGATAAACTAGAAGCCACAGAAGCTAGCTGTGCTGTGAAAACGGCCTAATCTGTCTCGCACGTTTAGATCATTGGCCTTTCCACAGTGTACACAAGCTCCGCAGTCTGTGTAGACCCAACGTTTTCAGCACAACCTCTTTCAGAAGATCTCCGGAGCCAGTTAGCGAGGCAGGACTCTGAAGGAGGGAAGGCAGGAATGGCAAGTTAATCTTCCAGTAGCTACTGGAGTGCAGAAAGCCCCTCAGATCCTTGAGCGCACCTTGGCTGTTTCCCTTCTGGCCCAGCCACCCTGGTTTAGTGGTCGTTCAAATATTTTCCTTGCTTTCCCTTTGGCATGATGGATTGTGGATGTCTGAACATCGGCCCTTTCCCACCTGGGACTGCCCTGTCTCTTTCCTGGGGATATAAAGGGCTTGTTTGAAGGGCCTGACCTGGCAGAGATGCTGGGCAAACAGAAGCAGGGGCAAAAACACCTCTCTGTGTACAACATTTGGGTTAAGTAGCCCTTTCATTGGAGCAGTCAACACCTTTTGTTGCTGCCAGACCCTTCGGGATTGATCCAGTATTCGCTGTACTTTGAGGTGGGTTGGACGGGGGTAAACGTGCCCAGAGCCGCTTCCAGCAGGGACACGCTGAACACTGCTTCCTTTGGTGCCTTCGTGCAGGAGATCTGCTAAGCAAAACAGAAGCTCGTTAGTCTCAATTTTGGCGATAAGTAGAATACATAACCAGAGACAGTAAAAGCCCTTTAGGAAGTTCCCACTTAACACATTTGCTTCTGTGATGCTTCACATTTTTACATCCTGCCCTTGATTTTCTATTTCCTTTCTATGAAATTTTCATGAGTTGGTTCCTTTTGAAAAAAGAAATCTTAAATCACACATAATTACATTTACTCAGACTTGACTTAATGTATGAACTCTCTGGAACTGAGAGAGGGGACTGATCTACTAGCAAATCTCAAGTTCAATCAAATGGTCCCCAAATAGGGTATGTCAGAAGCAGAAGCCCGTTGGGTCTGGAGTGTGACTTTCGAATTGCAAAGATGCTTCTGTGAGCTGGTTGGTGGAAGACTGGATTAACCACAGTGTGTCTAGTACTGTTGCATGAAATAAAACTGAAGTTCCGTGATCCAAACTGGAAGGAAGGATTCTCAGCCACGTTTTCTGTCCTCAAACTGTCTTCCCTTGCCAAAACTGTCCACATTCTGCCTACAGATGATCAAATTAACCATGACGATTCCAAAGCACCTTTTTCTTCAAAGCACCGATCTTCATTTCATTACTTTCTCCTTATATTACCTAGTTGAAGGCTTTAAAGGATTTTTTGGGGGTAGTGGGATGGGAAGGAGGAGTACCAGGAGGAATTTTGCATAAATAAATGGTTATGCTCAAATTCTTGAATTTTTGCTAAAACTCTAAGTATTTTTTCTTTTTTCTATTTTTTCATCAGAGCTTCAGCTCAGAATTTTTTTTAAGACAGTCTGTCTCTGTTGCCTGGGCTAGAGTGCAACAGTGTCATCATAGCTCACTGCAACCTCATACTCCTGGGCTCAAGTGATCCTCCTGCCTCAGCCTCTTGAGTAGCTGGGACTACAGGTGCGTGTCACCATGCCCAGCTAATTTTTCTATTTTTTTGTAGAGACGAGGTCTTGCTCTTGCTCAGGCTAGTCTTGAACTCCTGACCCTAAGCGATCCTCCTGCCTCAGTGTCCCAAAGTGTTAGGATCATGGGTGTGAGCCACCACACCCGGCCCAAACTCTAAGATTTTAAAGTTCTTTCCTTGTTGTATCTGTTCTGTTACTAAATTTGCAGTGAAAACCAATGAATCCTTTATAGTGGCCCTGGCACTATGATTTGTACAGAGTCATGGAAAGTTATATACATAATCTAATCCTTAAGAAACTGACCAGGGAAGGTTTATGAAGGAGTTAACCGACAAGCAATGTTTGATGGATCTAATCTAGACTCTAGCCTACTGCTCTGCATGTAAGAAAGCTCAGTTTATGCTAATCCAGTGAAGAAAGCACTAAATTGCAGTGTTCAGACAAAACAGCACAATTGAACTTCAGAGAACTGGGAGAGGATGTAGGTTGCAATAATTGATATATCCCTGAACAGAAAGTGGAGGCATATGTCAGGTCTTGAAAGAATGGTGTAAAGAGTGTGAATGAATTAGAAAGAGGGTGTTGTGGGTAATAGGAAGAGCTAGAGAAAAGGCCCAGGGGCCAATACTTAGGTTAGATGAGGGGATATGTACTGACCAGTGAGAGATAAGATGAGATGAATTATAGAAGGGGTTGAAAATCGGCTAGGTGAGACTTGTATTAAGCAAGTTGATAAAGCTGGGAGGGAGCTATTGTGAGTTTGGAGGGTATGGCATGCTTGTAGTAAGTTTCTTAAGGTGCAGCATTGCCCTGAATCAAATGTAACAAGGCAGATAGCATTAAAAAAATATTTTAGGCTGGGTGTGGTGGTTCATGCCTGTAATTGTGGTAAAATATACATAACATAAAATTTACCATCTTAACAATTTTTAAGTGTATAGCTCAGTAGTGTTATATATATTTATATTGTTGTACAATCAATTTTCAGAACGTTTTCATCTTGCGCATTGAAACCATGTACCCATTAAACAACTCCCCATACCTCATCTCTTTCTAGCCCTGGAAATCAGCACTTTATTTTCTGTTTTTATGAATGGGACTACTGTAGGTACCTCGTATAAAAGGAATCATGCAATCTTTGTCTTTCTGTGACTGGCTTATTTCACTTAGCATAAGGTCCTCAAGGTTCATCTATGTTGCAGCACGTGTCAGAATTTCCTTCCTTTTCAAGACTGAATAATATAGATGGTTTCTGACTATGATGATTTGACTTAATTATTTTTTGACTTTACAATGGTGGGAAAGTGATACGCATTCGATAGAAACCATACTTCCACTGGCCATATAGTCATTTTGTTTCTAACTTTCAGTACAGTATTCAATAAATTACATGAGATACTCAAAACTTTATTATAAAATAGACTTTGTGTTAGATGATTTTGCCCAACTGTAGGCTAATGTAAGTGTTCTGAGCACATTTAAGGTAGGCTAGGCTAAGCTACGATGTTCAATAGGTTAGATATAGGAAATGCATTTTTGACATGGCATTTTCAATTTACAGTGGGTTTATTGGGGCATAATCCCATTGGAAGCTGAGGAGAATCTTATTCCATTGTATGTATGTACCTCATTTTGTTTATCCAGGCATCTGTCAATGAACACTTGGATTGCTTCTTCCACCTTTTGGCTATTGTGAATAATGCTGCTATGAACATAGTGGACAAATATCTCTTTGAGACTCATATACAGTTCTTTTAGGAATGTACCCAGAAGTAGGATTGCTGAATCATATAGTAATTGTATGTTTAATTTTTTGAGAAACTGTCATACTGTTATCCATTGCAACTGTACCGTTTTACATTTCCATCATCAATGTACTAGGTTTCTGATTCTCAAGATCCTTACCAACACTTGTTATTTTCTGTTTTTTTTTCTTTTATAGTAGACATCCTAAAGGGTATGAGGTGATATTTCATTGTGGTTTTGATTTGCATTTCCTTAATGACTAGTGATGTTGAACATCTTTTCATTTACTCAGAAGCATATGAAAAGATGGTCATTTGTTTTCTTTGGGGAAATGTTTATTCAAATCCTTTGCCCATTTTTTAAATAGGTTTTTTTGTTGCTGTTGAGTTTTAGGAGTTCTCTCTATATTTTGGCTGTTTATTAATCCCTTATCAGACATGTGATTTGCAAATATTTCTTCCATTCTCTGGTTTACCATTTTATTCTGTTCTATTCTACTGGTCTGTCTTTATGTCAGTACTAAACTGTTTTGATTATTATAGCATTGTAAAAAGTTTTGAAATTAAGAAGTGTAAGACCTATAACTTTGTTTTTTTTAAAGATTGTTTTAGCTATTTGTGGTCCCTTGAGATTCCATGTAAATTTTAGGATGGATTATTCTGTTTCTGCAAAAAAAAAAAAAATAGCCATTGAGATTTTGATAGGGATTACATTAAATCTGTAGATCACTTTGGGCAATATTTACATCTTAACAATATTAAGTCTTACAATTCATGAACAGGGGATTTTTTTCCATTTATCTGTGTCTTCTTTAGTTTCTTTCAGCAACATTTTGTGGTTTTCAGTATGTAAATCTTTTGCCTCCTTGGTTAAGATTTTTTCCTAAGTATTTTATTCTTTTTGATGCTATTGTAAATAGAATTGTTTTCTCAATCAAGGCAGACAGTTTTGTCTTCTATGATGATTTGTATCCCTCCATTCCACTCTCCCTTTCCCAAAAGCCGGGTGATACTAATTAGGATGAGGGTGTAGGCCACCCAGAGGGTCCCCTTTGCCCTGGGAAATTTGCAACTCTGAATCTGCAGAAGTGGGAAGTTGGGGCTGGTTTAGAGTAGATCTGAGGCTGTTCAAGGTCTTTGAGCCTTACAGACACATTATTTAATATGCTTTATTCAGAGCACAAGAACAGATAACTTCCTTCTAAATACTACTTCAAGCAAAGGGAAGAGAAATGTAGCAGCTGTCGGGAAACTATTCAACTTTTAAAGTTTGACTACAGCAAAAATTGTGAGAGGCAAACTCCTCACCTCAATTCTGCTTTGATCTTTCTCTTCTTTCATCCTGTTTCCCTGTTATCCAGTTGTCACCCTGCCTCACTCCTTTTTCCAGAGTTCCCTTTCCTCTACCTCCTTAACAAATATGCCTATCCCACTGTAATTTCCTCAGGTCTTAGCTGGGCAAGAGCAAGCTCTTCCTGAAAGATTAACCCTTGCAAAGCAAGAACAAGGTAAAGACTTTCCATTTTAACAAGGGGACAATGTCTACATCTGAGCAGGGTGACATGAATCAGTCTAATCCTGGTGACTTCAGGAACACATAGACTGGAAGGGAAGGTGATTTTGGGTTTTGCCTGGACCTGGGCTCAATCTGACAGTGGGCAGAAGCAGAGGCGGGCAGAGAAGCCAGGGGCAGAAGACTGGGAGGAGATGATATGCGGGCCTTTGAGGAAAAAAAGCTGCTCTAAAAGAGGTGCCCCCGAGGTCAACCTCAGCCCTGCCTGGAGTGGCTTGTCACAAGGTCTCTGGGAGCCTGGAGCTGTAATTGATCTTGGTCTCTCACTGACCCATTTCTAACCTTAGAGCTTCCTACAGACACGATGTTGGGAGGGCTTTACCCTCGCACTGTGTGGTGGGAAGAATCTGAGGGCACTCCAGCGGGAGTCTGTTAACTGGAACTTCAGAAATGAGGAAGATTTGCCTGTAAGTCACAAAGACTAAAAACCAAAGGACCCCAAACTTCTTGGATTGACCTTTGATCAGCATGTGGGCTCTTGTAGAGCAGAAAGCCTGCAGGCTACAGTCGTGGGCCATGCCTGTGGGCCTCTGTTAGACATCACCTGCATGGCCACTGTGGGTGGCTCACAGGCCCCCCATGGCCAGACCTCCTGACAGCTCCCTTTGGCTCTGGAGACTGCTGGGCTCCACAGTGGGAGGTGGGGCTTGGCAGGGAACAGGACTTGGGATTCTGTTTTGTGTCCGGCTGCTCCACAGTGCTGTCTGCAATGTGAATTTGATACAAAGTCCGCAAACATTTCATTGCAAAAGGCAAATTTCATCTCCCTTTTCAGAACCTCCGAGAGAGCCAAGTTTGGGGGCTTGCTAAGCAGGCTGCACTCCTTATGTCTGATCTCGCCTGAGTGTCGTTGGTTGCCATCTACCTACTGAACCCATGTCCAGAACTCTGGATGTGAAATGAAGGGGACTGTCGTCGGGAAGGCTGGAGGAAAAAGGTGGTGCAAGTCATGGCCCAGGCAATGGGCTAAGTACACAAACAGATTTAGGTGAACCAGAAGAGAAAAAAAAAAAAGAGAAAATAAAAAACAAACCCAAAACAAACCCAAACAAAGGCAAACACTTCTTTCCCACTTCCTTCCTTCCCATGCACCTAATTCGTGTTGGTGGAGGCTAGAGATTGATTACTGTTTTGGGGCCTCTGATTATATACCCATCTGTGTAGAAACTCAGCCGTAAGATTAGGACCTTCTTTGTTGAACCAAGGGAATCTCATGTTATTAAACCTTCCCTCTCAACTCACCACCTGCTCCCTTCCTTCCCCGACCCAAAGACCCTGAGCCCATTTCTCCTTTTATCTCAGTTGCCTGTTAATTCCTGTTTTGTCAGGTGGAGGGCTTGTTCTGCAAATTAAGGTTTTGGGGGCAAGGTTCCTCAGCTTCCTCTCTCTTTGGGGAGAGAAGGGTAGCCCTAAGCTTTTGATAATCACACCTTTCCCTGTGCCCTCCTGCACTTATTATCCTACAGTACATAGGACGCCTTTAATTTATAGCCTTGAACCGCAAGGGATCATTGCCAGTGTGTGGGTTTTGTCTGCCATGAAATTGTCAGAACGGGTAAGACGGGCACCAAGGCCACTTCCAAGTAGCTCCAGAATTCTCAAATTCAAAGTCTTTGAAGAAGTGCTCTGACAGAGTCTTGGTGACTTTATGTGCATCCAGGTCCCCAGGGGCACAGTGGGCATTTATGTTTACTGTTATCACCTTCTAGGGCCTTTCAGAATGATTGTCAAACCCTGGGGTGGACACTGGCATTCCCCTCCAGATTAAAGTCAAGAGGCAGATGCCACAGAGACCAATGCCTCATCCAAACTCCTGCATAATAGGAGAGTCCAAATGCCACTTTTTAACAACTGTGAAGCCATGATAATAGGCCTAATCAATTTTCCTTGCAGTTTCAAGAGGATGTGATTATCTTTCACTTCCCGTCCCAAACAGCTTTGCATTGTTGCACTATGGGCCGGCTGCTTCCAGGCATGGCCAAATTCCAGCCAGGGAGATGGAAATGACATTTGGTGTGCCACAGTGATGTAGGGGACAACTTTCGTAGGTGATGAAGACTCTACATCTCCACTCGTAAGCTGTCTGGACACTGGCGTCTAAAGTCCAAAGCAGGACATTAAAATGTAGGATTGGGAAGGGGCCAGACCTCCTATTCTAATTTTATAGACGAAACTCAGATGCCCTGCAAGGTGGTCAGACCTGTTCGTTACGTGCTAACCCATGATCACATACTGTGCATGCTTTCTTAGTATTTTGCTTCTTTCATAAGTAGAGGGCAGGAATGAAAATCAAAAGGATGTATGAAGAAGTAGGGAAGACCAAGGTGCGACATCTTCCTCTAGTTCCCATGGTACTGTGGATATACCTTTTTTTCCCACACTTTACTCATTTTGCAGGGAAAACTTAAGCATAGGCAAGTTGTCGTTGTCCTCACTGTAAAATAATGGGCTATTAATGAAGCAGCTGGGGGACTCAGAGACAGTGCCCGCATGCCCCTGCTCACCTTTTCCTGAATGTACCTTTTCCCTTTAATTTTTTAGCAGCGCCATAAAAATGTACCTAATTTGTGTCATGTCTATATAAGGAAAAAAACCATAATATATCCATGAAACAGGGTTCAGTTGATTTATTGTCTAAACTTTTACATTTTGAAATAATTTCAGATTTATAGAACAGTTGTAGGAATAGTAGAATTCCTATATACCCTCTCTCCAGAGTCCTTGAATGTTAACATTTTACGGCATTTGCTTCATCATTCTTTCTCTCTCTCTCAGTGGTATGCTGGAGCCAGTTTATTCTGGCTTATGAGAGCTGATCACTAACATTTCTGGAACTTGTGAGCTAGTTGTTTGACATGGCTGTTGTTAAACATTAAATTATTTTAGCTTACAATTAAATTATGTTGAAAACAAAGAGGCAGATCTCACAGTGACCAATGCCTCCTTCAAATTCAAACTCAAATAAATACCCAAGTAAATCAAATAAATTCCAAACTTAAATAAATACTCAATAAATCAATACTCAGAACTCACCCTGTCCTAATTATTTTACAATTACTTATGCTCCAGAGGTGATTTTCTTCTATTATATCTATGATGGAAATACCATATCATGGAGTGCTACCATGTGTCTCCTCCCAACTCCTCATGCAGTGAGATACTATGGGTACCTTAAAATAGGTTATGATGGGAATATTTGCCCTGAAGAAATCAGTAAATGTTATAAATAGGGGCTTGACTTATCGTTTTGTTGTTTGTCTAGACTTAATAAAGTGATGAGACTGTGGTAATATAGCAGATTACACAGTACTGTGTCTGTAGCTGTTACATGGTGAATAACACAAAAAATTGAGGAAATATTTTTCCAGTATTTGGAAACTATTATCTGATCCAGCAATGAAGTCTCTCATATCATTGACTGATGAGTGACATTTCAACGTGTTTCACATTCATCTTATTACTGTAAATGAAAATATTAACCAACATTCTTATGAGAACTAAATCATTTATCAATGGTTACCTCTGATTGGCTACAGATATAAAAGTTTGCAAAAGCCACCAAAGCATTCTGTGAAAATCAATTGGTTATACAGAATTTATAATGAAGTGTATGGCATATTTAATATTTTGTAAATTGCATGCCATGCATTCTTTATATCAGCAAAATTTATGTTAAACTTATACATATATATGCACATATTTTTTGAGAGCTGGTTATTAAACATTTAACAGCACACCACCATATATTTTTTTTCTGAGGGTAAGTTGCAAATATATTGCCCCTTTACCTCTAAATACTTTACGGTGTAAAAAATAAGGATATTCTCATATACAACAGCAGTAAGTTATCAAAACCAAGAAATTAATATGAATACAATACTGTTATGTAATCTACTGATCTTAATAAAAATTTGTAAGTTGTCCTAATATTGTCTTTTCTTATCCAGGATCCAATCCAGAGTCCCTTGTTACATTAAGTCATTATGTCTCCTTATATCCTTTAATCTGAAAGAGTTTTTTTAGTTTTTTCCTCAATCGTTCATTACTCTGACATATTTGAACAGTACAGGCCAGTAATTTTGTAGGATGTTTTTCAATTTGGATTTGTCTCATGTTTAGACTCAGGTTTTGCAAATTTGGTAGGAAAATCACAGAAATGATGGTGTGTCCTTCTGAGTGTCTTACATTGAAGATTTATGATGTCAGTTTGTCTCATTATAGATGATAAATTTTAATAATGTTAAGATATTCGTCTGTGAGTTTTCTCTACTGTAAAATTATTATTTTCCCCTTTGTAATTAATAAGTACCATGTGGGGAGATAATTTGAGACTCCGTAAGTATTTAGTTTCTCAACAAACTTTTATCCATTAGTTATGGCATCCATTTGGTGATTCTTGAGTGCATTGATTATTAATATGATAATAATCAAATGTTTCTTTTCTAATTTTATTATTCATATTTATTAGCTGTTATTTTCCTGTTAGCATGAACTTTTGTTTATTTACTTAGTGTGGACTCACAGATTCCTTTTTTTATTCAATGGGTTATTATCCGTTACTATTAATATCATTATTTATCTTGATGTTCAAATTGTCCCAGATTTGGCTGGTGAGAGTCCCTTCCAAATGTCTCCTGTGTGCTTTTATAAGTAAGGTTTATTGTGGCATAATTTACATATGGAAAAATTCATCCCTTTTAAGAGAATAGTTGGGTAAATTTTGATAAACATACACAGTTGTATAATCACCACTACAGTCAAGGTATAGCATGTTCCCATCATTCCAGAAAGTTCTCTTTCAACTTGTTGTAGTCAATCTCCTTCTTCCACCCCCAGTTCTTGGCTGCTACTGCTCTGATTTTTGTCTCTATAGTTTTGCCTTTTTAGAATGTACTTTTTGCTTGCTTCTTCTACTTGACATAATTATTTTGAGATTTATCCATGTCATTGCATTATCAATAGTTCACTCATTTTTATTGCTGCATAATATTCCACAGTATGGATACTTCACAGTTTATTTACCCATTCACCTGTTGATGAACATTGGGGTTGTTCCCAGTTTTTGGCTGTTAAAAATAAAGTTTCTATGAACATTTATGTACAAGTCTTTGTATAGACACATGCTTTCATTTCTTATGGGTAAATATTTCAGGGAAGAATGGCTAGATCATATGTAGGTATATGTTTAACTTTTAAGAAATGGTCAAACTAATTTCCAAAGTGGTTGTACCATTTTGTGTTCCTATCACCAATACATGGGGAGTTCTAGTTGCTCTGCCTCCTTCTCAATGCTTGGTGTGGTCAGTCTTTTTTCTTTTAGCTATTCTAGTAAGTGAGTAGTGGTATCTCATCACCGGAGTTCTAACTCACATTTCTTTGTAACTCATGATGTTGAGCATATTTTCATGTCTTTATTTGCCATTTCTATGTCTTCTCTGGTGAAGTTTGGGTTCAAATTTTTTGCTCATTTAAAAAATTGAGCTGTCTTCTTTTCATTGAATTGTAAGAGTTGTGTCTTCAAGTTCTTTATATTTTATCGTGAAGAAAAGTGATGCATTTGTTAATTTAAGTGAAGACTCAGGCCAGAAAGTCAGCAAACTTTCTGTAAAGGGCCATGTAGTGAATATTTTAGGCTCTATGGGCCATATGTTCTCTGTTCTAACAGCTCAACTTTGTCCTTGTAGTGTGAAAGCAGTGATAGATAATCTATAAATGAATAAGCATTTCCGTGTTCCAATAAAACTTTATTTACAAGAACAAGCAGAGGGATGGATTTAACCCACAGGCCATGGATTGCCAACCTTTAACTTTGATTTCTGTTTCCTGCCTTGGATAGGGTTGATTGAACTTGGGTTCCTGCTGAAATGCGAGATTAGAAATAAGGAGTAAAAGTTCATTAATTAGAACTGTCTGGGAGCTAAGTCCAGTCCTCTTCACTTAAAAGTCAAAATTGTAGGATATATAGAATTTTTATTAAGTGTTAGCAGGCTACATGTTTTCTAAGTTATTTTTTGGATCCGAGAGCCAGTGATTTTAAGGATGCGCTGCCATCGGAAATAGTCTAGCAGAGGAAAGTGTCCTTCCTGGTTAGTGGTCCCCAAACCTGGTGCTCATCACAATCACTGATACTTTTCCCATGTATGTTCCTGGCCTCTATCTGCTGCATCAGAATCTCAGGAGTAGGCTGGGTTATATGTGCTTCTATTTTTAAAGCATTTTCCAGGTGTTTCCGATGAAGCTAGATGAGGGACTAGCACTAAGAGATGAATAGAGATTCTCAGGAGACTTATCTTAATGAAGAGATAAGAATAATCTCTAATTACTACATTGATTTTATGTAAATAGATGCTTCTAAAGGGTTCACAATATTTTAAAAGTTAATAAGTAGTTAAAATACTCTTTCCTAAGCCCTCTCTCCAAACTTGATTACTACTACTGAGATTCTTATCAAACAATTTTTTTCATGCATAGTGTAAAAACAAACTTCAGAACAGCCTCTGCTGGATTTTCAAAAAACCCCGATTATTGGACTCTAAATTAAAGAGTAAAAAGTATTGTGGAAATTCAAGCCCATTACCATTTATTCATAAAGACAAGTGACTCAATCAAAACAGTATCTTTGATGGATTAAATGTGTTTAAACAAATAGTTAACTATAATACCAGGAGATTAGTATTTTTGAAGAGCTCTATTTTTGGTAGAGCTTTAACTGATATTCTTTGATAATCCCTGTTTTCCTCTGGCAGTTGATGCCTCTGTTTGCTATGGAAATAGTCTTTTAATGTGTTGCATTTTAACAATATTCTTTCAGTACAGAATATGCAATTCTGTTTGTAATGCAAAAGTCTATCAGGTAAGCTTAGAAAATGAAAAAATAGTTGCTTGCAAATTGCTTTATACCTTAGATGGAGAATTTGAAGATATCAATCTAATTGTGATTTGTTGATAGAAGACTCTAAACTATTTTTTGCATTAAGAAAAATCTATCTATTATTGTCTTACTCTGTTTGTCCCGCTATAACAAAATACCTGAGACTGGGTAATTAGAACAACAGGAATTTATTTCTCACAGTTCTGAGGCTGGAAAGTCTGACATGAAGGCCCCAGCAGGTTCAGTGTCTGGCGAGGGCCCAGTCTCTGATTCCAAGATGGCACCTAGTTGCTACATCCTCTGGAGGAGACGAACACTGTGTCCTCACATGGTGGAAGCGATGGAAGGGTAAAAAGACCTGGCTAGTTCCCTCCAGCCCTTTTATAAGGTCGCTAATCACATTCATGAGGGTTTCACTCTCATGACTTAATTACCTCCTAAAGATCCCACCTCTCAATGCTATCACATTGGTGATTAAGTTTCGACACCTGCATTTTGGGAGATATTTAAACCATTACAATTATTAAGAAAAATTAGGCCAGGCGCAGTGGTGGCTCATGCCTGTAATCCTAGCACTCTGGGAGGCTAGGTAGGAGGATTGCTTGAGCTCTTGAGGTCTTGAGGTTCGAGACCAGCCTGAGCAAGAGTGAAAGCCTGTCTCTACTGAAAATAGAAAAATTAGCCAGGTGTCATGGTGGGTGCCTGTAGTCCCAGCTACTCAGGAGGCTGAGGTAGGAGGATTGCTTGAGCCCTGGAGTTTGAGGTTGCAGTGAGCTAGGATGAAGCCATTCCACTCTACCCAGGGCAACGGAGTGAGACTCCATCTCAAAACAAACAAACAAAAAAACAAAAACAAGAATAGAAAAAAAAAGAAAAATTATTTAAACCTTTGATATCACCCTGGAGTCTTGTCTAACAAGGTTTATGTATTAATACTTTTCATTGAATTCTATTTACTATTGATTAGGGCTCAGATGCTGTGAAGTTACATGTTAACTTAAAGATTTTTGTTTATTAGAGATTCAAATGGTTTCTGATTAGTAGAAATAACCCCAGTGCTTACAGTTTATTGCCCCATAGGTCATTAATGAGCTTGGTCTCTAACTCAGAAAGCTTATTTTGACATACCTTTCTTGATTTATCATATAAACTTTTTTTGTTCTTTGAATTCTTTGAAAAAGCTCTACTATCCTGCCAGTCACTCATTAATGAATTACATACTTTTTTTTTTTTTTTTTTTGAGACAGAGTCTCACTTTGTTGTCCTGGCTAGAGAGAGTGCGTGGCGTCATCTTAGCTCACAGCAACCTCAGACTCCTGGGCTCAAGCGATCCTCCTGCCTCAGCCTCCCAAGTAGCTGGGACTACAGGCATGCGCCACCATGCCCGGCTAATTTTTTCTATATATTTTTAGCCGTCCAATTAATTTCTTTGTATTTTTGGTAGAGACGGGGTCTCGCTCTTGCTCAGGCTGGTCTCGAACTTCTGAGCTCAAACAATCCGCCCGCCTCGGCCTCCCAGAGAGCTAGGATTACAGGCGTGAGCCACCGCGCCCGGCCTCACATAGCGTTTTAAATATTTGAAACAGTGACCTACATTTATAAATCCGGAGAATTTACATTATAGTCTGGACACTTAGTGTCTCTTCCAAAATGGAAAGATCTGGCAATGCCAGGTCTGTATCGCCATGTGGCTGAGTGACAGCCCAGGGGAAGTGAGCCCCACAGCCCTCCCCGCTGCCGTCGCCGGCACGACGCACAGAGTGCGGAGCGCCATGTGCGCAATGGGCTCTGCAGTGAACCCAGGCTTTGCTTCCCGAGCAGTGGCCCTGACGTGAGGATGCCTC
>CAUYSK010121412.1:0-46901 GCA_963575035.1 Avahi laniger | reverse complement strand
AGGACAATCCTGAAGGCAGAATAGAGGCAATCTACTTTAAAGTCAGCGCGTGATTTCTTCGATTCTCTTGTCTAGTTAAGTGTTAACCCACAAATCTCAATATATTTCTAATCTAACATCATAACCTACTACATTTGGGGGGTCCACTACATCCCTTCCCATCTGCCCAACACCTGATCAATGTTATTACTATATGTGCACTTAAATGTTGACCAGTTAATACCAATTTGATGGTGGGTACATGTGGTGCTTGTTTTTCCACTCTTGGGATACTTCGCATGTAGTAGGATGGGTTCCAGCTCTATCCAGGATAATACAAGAAAATCGATTTTTCTTCTTCTTTGATCATGATGATGATGATGATGATGGTGATGATAACAAGAACCACCACAAACTGAGTTGTTTATTATATGCCAGGCAACTTACACACAATATCTCTTTTGATTCTTTTAATACCAAGGCACCCATTTTTCCCCTTACATAGATGAGGGCCCAGGGTCATTAACTGAAATGTACAAGGTTGTCTGACTTAGAGGTGACATTTCCAAGGTCTCAGTTCAGGTCTTTCTGCATATTGTTAACCACTGTGCTGCCTTTCCAAATGAGCCAATATTTCTGTCTATTTTATGAAAATAATTGGACCAAGCATCAGAAAACATTTCGTATGTTCTTATTTCAGTTAGTTTGCAAAGCAACGCCACTGGGGCTGGAATAGAGTAAATGATGGACTAAATTAAAGATATACGTATGTATAGAATGTATAGGATAATGTTTTGCTAACCCTGAAAAGTTAAAGAGAATTAAAAGTTTTCAATGTAACAATTCAAGGCAGGAAAGTGTTAGCATGTTACCAGGAACTTAACCTTCCTCTGAGCCTTGTGTAAGATTAGTCTGAGTAGGAATCACTTGGTACCAATTTGAAATGGAGTTTGTTAGAAAAACATAGCTTTGACTGGGTTGAACCTAGAAATGGGTGACAGATGTTAATGATGAGCGACTGAACAGATGTTTGGGAGAGAATTACAAAAAGGGTTTCTATCACACAGGATGGAAACCTTAACCTTCCTGGCTGATGCTGAAAGGAGAGCTTGTTTATGAAACACGTTCTCGCAAAACTGTTTGGTGGATTGTGACAAAGATGTATGACTGGGTACTACAATTTTAAATTTGAAAATAAGGTAAATGGGAGTCCTTGTGTGTATATGTGTTTTCTTTGACAAAGGCCAATGACTTATTAAAGAATGGAAAGGCTGAACAAGTCATTCCACCCTGCCTCCCCATTTATTCAATTTCCCCCTCCCCACCTGGAAGGAATAGGCAGTATTTGATACCACACCTTAAGGCTCAACAAAATTCTTAAAATGGCTTCACATACATACATCCAGAAATATCTTCCCTATAATTACATTTGGAAAGGAGAAAGGTTTTCTGTACAAACTTAATGGGTAGTTTTAATTGGGGTCTCTGAAGTTACTTAAAGTCTTAAGGAGTCTAAAATGATCCCTCTTCCACAGTAAATAAGAAAGAAGTGCAGATTTTCAAAGCTGTACGGCTACTCCCATAAAGCAATCCCCACCTTACCCTCTTCACAGAAAGATGAACAGTTGTGTTAGTTGTGTGTATATTATTTATACTTCCTGGTAATTTCTCTGAAATGATTGAAGGATGGATCAGAGGCATTTGTTAATTCATCTTTGTATATAGGCCATACTTGACATAAATATGACTCACCTTCTGCTAACTATAGCTGTGACTACATAACAATATCAAACATCTGGTTAAAAAAGATGAATGCAGTCAAAGACCCAGATACTCTCAGTTTAATGTTATAATGATAATGAATGCCATTGAGTTTATCATAGACACCAAATATACAATAGGCTTATGTGTCACAATAACCCTGCAAGGTGGATTTATTATTCCCATATAATGGATAAGGGAGCAAAAGCCCAGAGAACTTAAGTGACTCAACCAAGGTCACATATGCTGGTAAGTAGCAGGACCATGATTTGTATCCTGGTCTGTGGATTTTCAAAATATCTCTCACTTCCTAATATGCTAGACTGTTCTACCTGTAACAGACATTTTATTCTTTGATAAATTCTTATATGTTACTGTATATAAGGTGGAATAGGACTTAAAGCTATGATTCTCAAACTCAGGCTCTCAAGTCTCACCTTAACACTATCAAAGAGTATTATTAACTCTTTGTGCTATTGAAAGGAGAGGAAAAATATTAGGTCCTTTCTTTTGTTTTGTCCTGAAGAAAGCCCAGCGGGAAGGAAGGTGATAAATTTGTAAAATGTCAGCTTTGGGCAGGACAGTGAAGGACCAAAGCTGAGTGTTAAAATGATTGAGACACCTAGAGCCTACAAAAGGCCTAAGATATGCACACAAATAGTCAGTGATGAGGAAGAGGAGCATACATCAAGGGGTATGAGAGTTTAGGGGAGAAAGAGGTTTTAGTTATAGCGACTAGACAAGGCTGCATGGAGGAGATGGCATTTTTACGTGAGCTTGGGGTTGAAGAACATGCTCAGTGAAGGCAAGTCCTTTCTGTGGTCTGACTTTCCCTTCTTCTTCCTAGTGTACCTCTCCTTCCCTTCATTGACAAACACCTCAAAAGAGTAATCAATATGCTCTGCCTTCATTTCTTTTTTATTTACCTATCCTTAAATTCATGATCCTGGCTTAAGTCACTTGGTTAAGACTTCTAATTGTTCTCTAATATCTGTTTTCTTTCTCTACTCTTTAGGAAGAGAACCCTCAATTTTTAGCTGGTCACATGGAATAAAGCCTGCACGTGTAGCCTCCCTTGCAGGAAGGTATGGACATATGATAAGTTCTGGCCAATGGAATATGATCAGAAGTGGTGTATTCAACTTCTGAGTTATATTCTTACAGGGAAGGGGTATGCTTTTCCCCTTCCCCCACTTCCTGTTGGTAGGAATGTGGCTGAGGCACTGGTGAGCCATGCAGATGAAAGTGTCATCCTAGGGATGGGGGAGCAAAAAGATAGAATGAACTGGGAGCTGCTATAGTAGTTCTAGAATATTTGCTCTCACATGATTGTTTTGGGAAAATCCCAGGACAGGGTAGAAAAACTGCTCCTCAAACTGAGAGGGAACCGAGACCAAAGAATGACTCTGACAAGTCCAGCTTGGTGAGTTAGATGCACTTATTGGAGGCTACACACTAGGGTGCTTGGTCCTGAGCAGTACAGGAATTTCCTTCACAGGAGCTCATTGCTAGCAAAATCTGCATCTGTCCACTCTGTGGTGTTGCTTTAAATTTCTTTTTAATGAGTAATGTAAAGTTTTTACATTGTATTTTTGCTTGTTCACATTGAAACAAATGTGAACAAACAAATGTAGATGCTATGCCATCATCATACACTGTCATGCAATCCATATTATGTTAATGATATTACAATTTTCCACGAAGCAGGGATTTTAGTATTACAATTCGCTAAAGGGCACTATAGGACTGCCAAAGCAGCTCTAGAGCAGTCGGGGCCAGTTTGTGCTGGGTGTTTCCAGGCAAGAAAGTGCTGGGCACTTTTCCTGGACCCAGTAGTTGTCTTGGTACCTGCCCAGTTTACTTTGCAACAATTTTGCTGAGCACTCCAGGCTAGTACAGTGTTTCTGTTTTGAGGTAGGAAATCTGCATTTTTTCCTCAATGATTATGTAGGATGAGTGTCAGAAAAAATTGTAAATGATTTTGAAACGGGCAAGAAAAGGATTTGTGAGTGTCCTGATAGCTTACGCGGTAGGCTATCTCTACCATTCATTGTTGTTGAACTGTTTTACAACTCTGTAAGCTGTAGATAACTGAGAGCAGTGCAAATGATTATTTCTTTCCCACATGCAAACAAATTCTGCCCAGTGAAGGAACAATTACTCTTTTTTACTCTTTCTCTCCCTGTGCCTTGTAAAGGCCAGTTTTATATCTATTCGTAAATTAATTTCAGCATCCCTGATTGAGCTGTATAAGTGGGATACTTTGAATTTTCCTTTGAACTAGTAGTGACATCTTACTGGTTCCTTCATTGGTTAACGAGTTAAAATCTTTGATATGTGTTCATTTTATATTTGTATGAGAGTCAAGCTTTACCTTTTATTTGAAAATTTTTCTTTAACAAGAAGAACATACTTTTATGTTGTTTAAGCTAGTGCTACTTTGGATCTTTGCTATAATGATCAAATTTCTCTTAACTAGATAGCTCCTGCCATCCTACTTTAATTATTTCCATCAGGGTCAGCATTTTCACTTAATCACCAAATCCAAAGACCTTTTCTCAGTCATTATTCACCCTAATTGAGAAATAAAGTAGAACAGTGTTCCTCCCAACTGTGGGCCACAACCCATAAAGTGAGTCAGAAATCGAATCAGTGGGTCACAGCCAACATCAATGGAAAATATCAAAGAGTATAACACATAGTAAGTATCATTTGTGAAGCTTTGGATTCAGATACACATATGCATATCCCAGGGCTGCCATAACAAATTACCACAAACTGGGCGGCTTAGAACATCAAAAAATTTATTCTCTCATAGTTCTGGAGGCCAGAAGTGTGAAATAAATGTGTGTCACGGTGATGCTTTTTTCAAAAGCTCTAGGGGAAAATTCTTTTCAGACTCTTCTAGCTTCTGGTGGCTCCTGGCATTCCCTGGCTTGTGTTAGCACAACTCTGATACCTGTTTCCATCTTCACGACGTCTTCTTTTCCCTGAGTCCTTTTCTGTCTCTTATAAGGACACTGCCATTGGATTCAGGCCCTACCCTAACCCAGTATGATCTCATCTGTTTCTTTACCTAAATTATATTTGTAAAGACCCTATCTCCGAATAAGACTACATTCCAAGGTTCAAAGTGGACATGAATCTAGGGGGATCAGTGTGTGAAATGTTTTTCTTATCATGAGAAGAGGTCACAGAAGTTTGGAGGAGAGGAGTAGAAGACCCTCGCTCTCTTTCTCACTCGGATTCCTGGGAAGCATTTAACATAGCTGGCCTTATTTCCCTTTTTGGCAATAATGATAGTAATAATTAATTAGTATGCAATTAATCCAAGTAACTTTACATGGAATAAATCATTTCAATCTTATAACACTTTAGGCAGTGGGTTTTAATAATATAGCTTTTTAAAGGTTATCATACAGCCTGAAAATGAAAGAGCCAGGATTTGATTCCAAACTCATGTTTTTCCACTGCATCATATTTCTTTGGAGCTCTCATCTCTCTTGGCTTCCATATTACTGCATTGACCTGGGCGTGTCTGAGCTGGCTCCATTTTCTAGCTTCGTTTTTCTTCTTTCCATCTCCTAATACTGTCATTCCATCAACTCTTGGCCATGGTCTGCCCCTAAGCAATCTCATTCAATTCCTTGCTTTCTCCTCGCATGGAGGGAGAAAACTTAACCCTAGCCGTCGGCAGAATGGAAGGAGCAGTGGACAGCAAAGATTGAAAAGCGGGGAAAGAAGGGGAATGGCTAATGGAATAAGGCTCCAGAGAGATGACCAAGGGCCCCGGAGGAGGAATTCTCTTTAGGAAAGAGAACAGACGTCTCTGCCTGTGAGACATTGGTTATTTTAACAGGACAGCAGTGATGGATAGAAGCAGGACCAGGAAGTTCCTATCCCTTTAGTTGGCTTTCAGCCAGCACAGGAAAACAGGAAGTAGTGCAAAATGTTTGGTTACTTAGTTTGAGAATGAAACATGGAAAGCACACAAAAAGAAAAGCAGAAACAAAAGTCAAACATCCAAAAGCCCTCCTCTTTGTCACTTCATTAGCTGAGGTGACGACTCCCAAAGACAGAGAGCACAGGCCAGGAATCCAGGACTGCCCTGTCCCATGTTCCTCAGCCTGGAGGTGCTTTTGGCAGCCACAGGAGCTGGACGACTGGAAACCTACAAACCGTCATCCTCCCCGGACGATGGCCAGGGTGTCCTGTGGCAACGGGGAAGATGCAGACTTTAGCAGCTGATTTCTTCAAATCAAGACCTCTAAATAAGAATGCTTTGTCGAGGAGGCAATAAAACCTTCAGAATGTGGCTCTGGCTTCTTTCCATCTTATTAGGTGTGAGGTTATTATCCAGGTAATTCAGGAAAAACAAACCGCCATTGTTTGAATTACTCAAATAATTACCTCAATGTTCCACTTTAGTGTGGTGATGCAAGCTCAGCTATAAATGTCTCACAGGCTCAAACAGTCTGCTAACTGAAAACAGCCTTGGTAATTGAGGAGCAAGGTTAAACAGTGGGAGGAATTCAGCTTAAACAATTAGAAGACTTAGGGATTTTAAACCAAGCCCTGCTATACACTACCTGCCGACTCCTGGTTAGCCACTTTACCTCCCTGAATGGAAGGGCATTTTGAGGAGGGCAAACTGTAAATTGCTAGCTGGTATAATTTAAGAAATTATTATTAATAATATTTTTTCATGAGTAGTATCAATAACTGATGTAAACTCTTGTTATGGCATAAAGCTGGATAAGATTTTGCTTTATGCTGAGGTATGAGACTCCAGGACAATGCTTCTCAGCATTAGCTGCATGTTAGACTCAGCTGGGAGCTTTTGAAAAATGGAGGATTTCCCAGGCCCCACACCAGATCAATTACATTTGGACATTTGGGGGTAGGACTCCTGGCATTGGCATTTTAAAAAAGCTTTCCAGATAATTCTAAGGTGCAGCACCACTGCATGTCAGAGAGACACATAGTGGGCAGGGAGATCTCGGAGGGTCACGTCCAGGATTTGACATGTCTGACAGAGCAGTCTCCGAGTGACAGTGAAGCTATCTGGCTATTCAGCCTGGTCTCCCAGAGCTCCAGGCAAAAGGGGCCTGTTGTGGTTCGAATGTTTGTGTTCCTCCAAATTCATGTTGAAACTTAATCCCCAGGGCAGTGGTATCAAGGGGTGGGGCCTTTAGGAGGTGATTAGACCATGAAGGCTCTGCCTCTTGAATGGGATCGGCAACCTTATAAAAGGACTTGAGGGAGTGAGTTCAGTCCCCTTTTTTGGCCCCTTCCTTCCCTTCTGCCATGTGAGGACGCAGCAACAAGGCACCATCTGGGAAACAGAGACCAAGCCCTCCCCAGACACCGAACCTGCCAGTGCCTTGATCTTGGGCTTTCCAGCTTTAGAATTGTGAGAAACAAATTTCTGTTCTTTATAAATCACCCAGTCTCAGATATTTTGTTGCAGCTGCAGGAATGGACTAAGACAAGGCCCAAACTGCCCAATCTCTGGGTCTCGGAGGTCCCTGAGCTGAATGGCAAGGGACAAGCTTGCTGCGCCCGTCTGCTGACGCCCACCGCTCCTGTACAGAAAGGCGTGGGGCTGGAGGAGTGCCCACCCTCCACACCAACTTTGAGTAACTGAAAGACTTGCCAAAGGCCGCTTAACTACTGCTAGTTATTAGCAGAGATGGGCAGAAAGAATCATTTCTACTTATTTTTAATTTCTTAAAACTTCTCCCAAGGGTTAGGACCAGGCTTAGCCCCACTAGGAGTTACCGGGTGCACGTATAAAGTGCGTTGGCGCATCACATCAACATTCATTAAAAACAATGAGATAGTAACTGCAAAAAGACATTACTTCATTCTGGCAACAGATGGTTCTCAAATGCAAACCTCCTATCTGTCAGGAAGTACTGGGAACTAGAAAACTCTTCCTTCTGAAGCAATTCAGTTGGCTTCTTCAGTTTTGAAGCATGTGGTTGGTAACTGTGCTGTCAGTATGAAGCTACCTTCTCAGTTTCAAAAGCCTCTGTGTCGGAGCCTGAGGATAGGATTCCTATGGTCTAGACAGAAATGCCTGCCGCTAGGACATACAGATGAATCTCTCCTTTAAGTCTTGGGGCACATGGCTCAGAAATATCTCAAAATCTCTCAACAATCTCTCAGGAATGACCAAAAATCTCTCAAAATACAGCACAACATCTGTTTCCTCCGATGTCTCTCCACTGAACACAGACTGCCTTCCCCATGCACATGTTGCTCCGGCTGGGATTTTATGACATGTAAATTCAAAGAACCATTTCTTTTGTCCCATGACAAGCCTTTCAAAGGGTGAAGTGCTCAGATTTAGAGTGATTCTCTCAGAGGACTTACCCCAGTTGTTGAAATATGGAAAACACCAAGTGCCCACGATTTATTAAAGACAGTGCAGTGATTATTCCATGTGGACACTCTCTGCACTCTGGAGAAAAGCAAACAATAGCATGTGTCCATTCTTCCTCTTCAAAAACAGTCTAGTCTTTAAAAATTCTCTCTCTCACTCTCAATGAGACTAGATGATTTATTGGCTATAGACATAAGAGAGAAGTAAATAGCATGGGACATCTCCAGGGTTTCTGTCTTGGGAAGCTGAGTAAACAATGATGCGTATCACAAAGCTAATGAATATAGGATGAGATGCAAGGTGAGTTAGAGAGAGGAGATAAAAAGGGTTAATTTGACTTCTAAATTTGAGGTGCTCGGGGAGCATACTAAAGATTAAAGGTCATAAGTATGTGGAAATTAAACAATGCATTCTTAAGTAACTAATAAGTTAAAGAAAAAAATCACAAGAGAAATTAGAAAACACTTTTAGATAAATGAAAATGAAAACACAACATACCCAAATACATAGGATACACTAAAGCAATGCTTAGTATAGCTATAAACACCTATATTAAAAAAATAGGGAAAATCTCAAATTAATAACCTAAACTTCTACTTTAAGAAACTAGAAAAAGAAGAGCAAACTAAACCCAAACTGAGCAGAAGTAAATAATAAAGATTAGAGCAGAAAAAAATGAAATAGAAAATAGAAAAACAATAGAGAAAATCAATGAAACCAAAATTGGTTCTTTGAAATGGTCAACCAAATTGATAAACATTTAGGTAGACTGACCACAAATAGAGAAGACTCAAATTACTAAAGTCAGTATTGAAAGAGGGACATTACTACTGGCCTTGTAAAAATAAAAATGCTTATAAAGGAATACTATGAACAATTGTATGCCAACAAATAACTCAGATGAAATGGATAAATTCCTAGAGAGACATGAACTACTGAACCTGACTCAGGAAGAAATACAAAATTTATATAGACCTATAACAAATAAAGAGATTGAATTACTAATTTAAAAACTTTCCACAAAGAAAAGTTCAGGACCAGATGATCTTACTGGTGAATTCTACAAAATGTGTAAAGAAGAATTAGCACAAATTTTTCATAAATTCTCCCAAAAAAATAGAAGAGAAGGAAACACTCCCAACTTATTGTTTGAGATCAGCATTACCCTGATATATAAATCAGGCAAAGACATCATAAGAAAACGATAGATCAATATATTATATGAATATAGATGAAAAATGCTCAATAAAATACTAGCAAACCAAATCCAGGCACATATAAAAAGGATTACACAGCTTGTCTAAATGAGATTTATCTCAGGAATACAAGTTTGTTTGGACATATGAAAATTAATGAATGTAATATACCATTTAATCAAATAAAGAGGAAAACCCCACATGATCATTTCAATAGGTGCAGAAAAAACATTTGACAAACTCCAACACCTTTTCATGGCAAACACTCAACAAAGTAGAAATAGAGGGAACTTCCTCAATCTAATAAAAGGGTATCTATGAAAAACTCACAGCTAACATCATACTTAATAGGTGAAAGACTGAAAGCTTTCTCCTCACATCAGCAAGGATGTCTGATCTTGCTGCACCCTTCATTCTATTGAACTTCCAGTACAATGTTCTATTGTGCAAGAAAAAAGAAATAAAAATCATCTGGATTGGAAAGGAAGAAGTAAAACTATTAATGGCTCTATTCATGGGTGACATTATCTTTTATATAGAAAATTTTAAGGAACCACAAAAAATTTGCTACAGCTAGTAAATAAATTCAGCAAGTTTGCAAAGTAACCAGGATAGATATATAAAAATTAAATGTATCACCAATGAACAATCTGAAAATGAAATTAAGGAAAAAATTCCATTTACAATAATATCAAAAAGAGCTACAAATCTATACATCAAATGTTACAAATCATTATTGAAAGAGCTAATACTATAAAAGTCTTAGAAGAAAACAGGGGCTTAAATCTTTGTGCTCTCAGATTAGACAATGACTTTTTAAATATAACACCAAAATACAAGCAACAAAAGAAAATAGCAGATAATGTAGACTTCATTGATATTGAAAACTTCTGTGCTTCAAAAGGCACTATCAAGAAAATGAAAAGACACCCTGCAGAATGGAAGAAAATATTTGCAAATCATATATGTGACGTGAATCCATATCCAGAATCAAGAATATATGAAGAATTCAGAACATACATAGAATCTAGAATATATGAAGAACTCTTTAAACTCAGTAATATGAAGACAAATAATCCAATTGAAAAGTGGTAAAGGATTTGAATAGACATTTCTTCAAAGATCTACAAATGACAAATAAGCACATGAAAAGATGCTCTGAATTATTAGTCTTTAGGAACAGTAGTGGATTTTTGAAGTTACTTTTCTAGATAACACCATCTTCCCCTCTTATCCTCCTCCAATCTTCCAGCAATTTTGTAATCGAAACTGTATAGTTTAACTCATTCTTGTTGAAATATCTATAGTGGTTTGTTTTTTCTTAACTTAACACTGACCGAAGCAACATATGAAGCCAGAATTTTTCAGAGGGTACTTAAGCAGAGAGGAACCTCCATTGAAATATGTTTATAAAAATCCTGTGTTTAAAATGAATCCAAAGCCTTTGCACACATAAAGAATGAAAACTTTTGAGACAGGAACACAGAAGGGGATCAGAAGAACTGGAACTGTGTAAGAAGAGAAGGGTGCGCACACTGGATCTGACTAGAATGGGTACCTTTCCTTTAGCCTCCCACCAAAGCTTCCCCCCAGTTTCCCAGTGGCACTGTGCTGAGAGTTTAGGGACTACAGAGAAGACAGAGACATTGTCCTCGACCCCAAGGAATTCACAGTGCAGTGAAAGAGACAGACTTGAACGTAGATAATAGAGTACATGGATAAGGTCATAACAGAGGAGTGAACAAGGCATTGTGAGAGCCACACATCTCTGCTGTGCATTCCCCATCTTGACTTGATTGCAATTGCCACAGTGAGTCCAGCATACCACGAGGTAACCTGCTCACTGAAGTGGCTAAAATGACCTGTTTGGCCAGGACTCAGCCTCACAGCCAAAGAGACATTCTACAACTCATTCTTATAATGGAGACTCTTTACTGGGCTGATGTTGGAGTGATAAGACTGAAGCATGTGTTCAAAATCCATAATTCTGGGAATGTGTCCATAACTGTCCTATTTAGGGGTCCACTTTTCTTCAAATTGTTATCCTTAGAAATTAGGCTTTTAATTTTTATTAGATCATTTTTCATGGGTCCATAGGTTGCTTTGTAATGGACCTTAAATTACTTTGTGGTTTTTGTTTCATCAGAATGTTGTACTGTTACATAGATCACTGCTTTTCAAACATTAACACTCATAGGAATCACTGATAGTCTTGTTCAACTATAAATTCTAATTGAGTAGGTCTTGGGTGGGGCTTGAGGATCTGCATTTCTAACCAGCTCTCAGGTGATGCCAATTCTGATGGTCCATGGGCCACATTTTGATTAGTGAGGTAAGACTATACCTTTAATATTGCAGTATTTACAAAGCACTTTAACACTATTTAGTTAATATTCAAAATAACCCTGTGAGACAGGCAGGATGGTTATTATTCTTCCCATTATAACAGATGAGGAAACTGAGGCACATGCTGACCAGCCAGAGAAAGCTAAGAAGCACCTTCCTTCGAACTCAGCCTAGGACTGTCTGATTCCTTCATAACAGATATGGTACTCCCCTAATTGGCTATGCTATTTTTGGTGACAAGAACTGCGCCTTGATCATCACTGTGTCCCCTGCAGTTTCTAGTGTGGCATTTGGTACATGGCAAGTATATGACGATGGTTTATTCCAAAGTTTCTTTTTATATTCCAACAGCCACCATACAATGTTCTGCCTGCTTTGTTTTAAAGTTATTATTCTAATTCTCACACTAGCTCTTTCAAGTAGGGTTATTATTTGCATTGCTCAGTGGGGAAACAAAGGCTCAGAGAGGCGGAGTGACTTGTACAAGTCTACCTAGATAAAAATGAAAAAAGAAAGTAGAATTTAAATCCATGTTTGCCTTACAAAGGACCCCATACTGTTTTATTTTATATTTTTAATTATGGAGTCTTGCACACATCAAACAGTGAAGAAATACTTTTCAATCAACTATTTCTTTATTTCTGATATCCAGGTTGTCAAACACCTTTAGAAAGTTGATCATGAGAATGACAGCTGATCTGCCCAAGATCTCTGAAGATAAAAAGGGCTGTTCTCATTTTCCTTTTGTACATGCTCGCAGCTGTTGCAGCCTCTATCTGCAGCTTTACACCAAATGGCAGAGAATAATCGATGGGGTTGGAAGTCTCTGTCTATAAAGAAAATAAGCTTGTTCTGATGTCATGCAGTTGCTTACATTCTTAATCAAAGGTTTAGTCAAGAAAGAGTGTAGAAAAAGTTAAAGGTCTTGTCAGTGTTCCCAAGGATTTTCTGCACAGATGTTAGGAAAGCACTTTATGCCATGGACTCAGTGAGCACTTGAGTCTCACTTTGTAAAAGAACCACAGTTCCTTCCAGAGGAGGGTCTTTGACAGACAGTACGAGGCAAGAGAGGATTTAAAAAACAATGTGCCAAGGCTGGTCCGAAGGCAGTGAGTTATCTCAGTTGATTGTTCACAGTCAGTTAGATTGAACTCCTTGCTCTCCTCTTCTTACTACTGCACTTGTCTAATCTAAAAAAAAGTAAAAAAAAAAAGATGTGCTGAGCTTGATCAACTATTAGTGCGGCACTTTGAAAACATGCCTATAAATTCTTTTACATCAAAAGCTGAGGTCTAGGTCCCCTCTCCTTGCATGTAGGTGGCTTGCGACAGTAGCATACAGCATCAGTGAAGCTGCGTGACTTCTCAGGTGAAGTTATAAAAGGCCATGCAGTTTCTGCCTTGTTACTGCAACGGTCACACTTGGGCTCCTAAGCCAAGAAAAGGTCCAACTGCCCCGAGGCAGCCATGCTGTGAGGAATTCCAAGCCATGTGCAGCAGACACCTGTCGGCACTCTAGTTGACAATCTCAGCTGAGCCCAGCCTTCAAGGCATTCCAGCCCAGGCACCTTCATATGAGTGAAGAAGCCTCCAGATGACTCAGTCCCTCAGCAACTTGTGACATTCTTTGCCATTTGCACCCCAGATGAGGCCTCAGACATTATGTAGCAGGGATAAGCCACACCCCCATAATCTGTCCTAATTCATGACTCACAGAATCCACAAGCATAATTAAATGGTTTTTGTTTTATACCACAAAGTTGGGGATGGTTTGTTATATATCAATAGATAACTGTAACAATCAGTCAGAACTCTCTGGGTTGCAAGTGATAAAAGCAAAACTCAAACTAGCTTAGGAATAAGGTAAATCTACTGGAAGGAGTACTGTGGCAGCCACGAGGATGTGCTGCACGGATCTCTGACCATGAGATGGGGTGATTGAAAAATGGTCCCAGTTGCTGCACTCAGACCTCTTACTGCATCCGCACTGGTCTAAGCTCCCCACAGCTTGGGGGTGCCAGATTTAGCAAATAAAAACACAGACCCGATGAAATATTTGGGACCCATTTATACTAAAAATTTATTCATTGTTTATTTGAAATTTACATTCAGATTTAACTAGGTGTCCTACATGTAATCTGGCAACTCTACAAGCTGCTCCCAGCCGGTGACTGGATGTGGCAGGATTCTATGGTGGGCTGTTCTTGGGAGACATGGGACTTTGATAGGTGACTTTGGCTTGAGGATTTTCCTTGGACTTGCTGAACTTCCTTAAAACTGCATTGTACTCCAACACCCTTCCACCCAACCCTTCCTCCTTATTCTTCTCTTCACAGAGGTTAGACCCTCATCTTGGTCTGATAGCTGTCTCAGCCTCCTTCTGCTTCCTTCCACATTTTCCCTTACAGACATTTTCCCTAATCAATGTCTTGCACTCCTAATCCCATCTCAGAACTTACTTCTCATAGGACTCAGAATAACCACGGGAAACTCACAGGAATGAAAGGAGGTCTGAGTAACCAAATCACAGGAAGAGCTATGATGCAACTGAGTACCAGGAACTGAAATGCTCCCATGTTTCTTTTCTCCATGTCTCCTTTGTGCTTCTCTCAGCCCATCGGTTCATCCTTTCTCTCTGCAGACTGGCTTCCTCCATTTGACATGGAAACATGATTGTCAAAACTCTCAAGTTTCACATCTTGCAACTTTCCCCATCAGTGAGAAGTTTACTTACTTCCTCGCTCTTGGTTTGAAAAATTGAGGGAAAGGGTCTGATTGGCCTTTCTTGGTTAGGTGTCCACCTCTGGACAAATCCACTATGGCCAGGCATAGAGTCTTTAAGAATATGGAATTTCCTGTGCAAATCACATGGTTGCAGTTGGGGGAAGAACTATTTTCAAAAGAACAGAGAGGGCTGGATAGATAATGTCACAGGCGGGTGTCCATTGTAGCCCCTGAACTACTGTGGAATGTGAGCCAAACTCACTGGTGTACATAAAAATTCACAGTTAATGGTTGATTGAATCAGCTGAATGATGAGAACTGAGTTCCTGCAATGTGCCATGAAGACTCTGCGGTAGTCTTTAGGTGCATTATTTCTTTATAATCTTTACAACAGACCCCATGAGGTTGTTATTATTTCTTTGTTGTAGATAAAGAAACTAAAACTCAGGATATTAAGCAACTTACTCTAGGTCATTCACTTAGTAAATGGGGGGAGTTAGATTTGAAATCAGGTCTCTATTTAGCCATGTCTTTCCACTACTCCTGGCTGGCTGTTCAGTATTAAGTGGAACCAGTAATATGATAATTGAATTTTCACTTTACAATAGATTGCTTTGGTGTGGTATGCACATAGCTCCACTATTTATTTTCTTGTATGAAAAATTACGTCTTTTTACTTCATTAAAAAATTTAGTAATACTTGAATGATCCTACTATGAGCTAGGTGCTGTGCCACTGTCTATAAGAGAGACGCATATAAATAAAACTCTTCTCTGCACTCCAGGGAGCTTAACAGTCTGACTTGAGGATGGAGGAGTGGGCATGGAGTATAGACATGTTTCTAAATAACACGAATGAGAGAATGACAGAGTCAGCAACGTGGTAAGTGTGGGATGGATGTGAAACTTTTCTTTGTTAAATCACATGATATTCAAGAACTTTAAATGACTCAGAAAAATGGTGTCTATATTTGGCAAATATATTCTGTATTTTACACATGGCCTAGTATACTATACATTCTAGTCCCCTCTTTGAACATTATTTAAAAACTTATGGAAGAGCAAATAATAACACATTATATAGGATTTATATTATTATCTTGCTAGATGCTTTACATGTATTATTACAATTAATTGTCACAAGGGTTCTGCCAGATGTACATAAAAATCCTCACTTTACAGAAGAGGGAGTTGAAACTATGAGTAAAGTAATTGCAGAAGGTCCTTTCCTGCTAATTTGAAGAGGTAGGATTTTCCCCTGGGCTGTTTGATTCCAGAGCCCATGCTTTTACTATCGAACCATTCGATATAGCTATAATCAGATAAGTGTTTACCAACCTACGTGTGCACACAAATATAGTCACACATATACACATATGTTCTCTGCAGAGAAATACAGCAAATTTTGCTCTTTGGCCTGTGCACATGTTGACCCTTCTGCCTGAACATGCTATTCTCATGGCTTTCTGCATGGTTGGCTTCTTGTCATCTTACAGATCAAGCATAAATGTTACCTCCTGACATTCTACACCTGTCACTGTAGAGTAACAAGTATCAGAATTCTCTTCCCACTATCAATGACCATAAAACTGAACAAAATATGTGAGGCAACTGTTGTCAGGCATTAGGCATTAGAAATCACAGTATTGTGAGGCTTAACAGAGGAGAAACTCACAAAATGAGTAGGGAAGATGGGGCCAGAGAACAGAAGTCTTTTTTTTTTTTTTTGAGACAGAGTCTCACTCTGTTGCCTGGGCTAGAGTGCCATGGCTTCAGCCTAGCTCACAGCAACCTCAAATTCCCGGGCTCAAGAGATCCTCCTGCCTCAGCCTCCTGAGTAGCTGGGACTACAGGCATGCGCCACCATGCCCGGCTAGTTTTTTCTATATATTTTTAGCTGTCCAACTAATTTCTTTCTATTTTTGGTAGAAACGGGGTCTCGCTCTTTCTCAGGCTGGTTTTGAACTCCTGAGCTCAAACAATCCACCCGCCTCAGCCTCCCAGAGTGCTAGGATTACAGGTGTGAGCCACCGCACCCAGCCAGAAGTCTTGATGATTAAAAGAAACAGATATTGGAGTTTGGGGCTACTGAGGTGGCTGGAGTTTGTGGGACAGGGTACTGAGGAGGAGGATGCTGTGCAGGAAAGGAACTTCAGAAATATGCATAGATAACCTTCTAGGTCTTTGAGTGATTATTAAGCTGTATGAGTGCAGGGCACGACTCCATAAAGCCTGGTAGAGAAGAATTCCTGAGGGCTGAGAGCTGAGCAAAGATTCCTGAGGTCACACAGTGCTTGGGGATGTTGGAGCTCCAACCATTGAGAGTGAAGCAATCTCATGGAGAAAACACAGAATTTATTTGAGACATCACAAAGGCCATGTTTTAGGATTAAGAATCATGTCCTGGCCGGGCGTGGTGGCTCACGCCTGTAATCCTAGCGCTCTGGAAGGCCGAGGCGGGTGGATTGTTTGAGCTTAGGAGTTCGAAACCAGCCTGAGCAAGAGCGAGACCCCGTCTCTACTAAAAATAGAAAGAAATTAATTGGACAACTAAAAATATATAGAAAAAACTAGCTGGGCATGGTGGCATATGTCTGTTGTCCCAGCTGTTCGGGAGGCTGAGGCAGGAGGATCACTTGAGCCCAGGAGTTTGAGGTTGCTGTGAGCTAAGATGACACCACGGCACTCTAGCCTGGGTAACACAGTGAGACTCTGTCACAAAAAAAAAAAAAAAAAAAAGAATCATGTCCTGAAGTAAGGGCAACTCTAGACCCATTCTGAAAAAGTATAAAAGTAAGCCCCAACAGCATCAAGATGATCTGCTAGTAACTTGACACCCTGCTGAAATAAAACTCCATACTCTTTACAGGAAAATAATATAATCTAGAATCAACAATTTAGCTGTTACAATGTCTAACATATAATAAAATATTACCAGATATGGAAAAAGCTGGAAAATGTGATTAATAATCAAGGAAGAAAAACTGTCAATAGAAATACTTTCTCAGAGATGACATGGCTACTAGAATTAGCAGACAAAGACTTTAAAACAACTATAATAAATATGGTTAAGGATTTAAAGGACATAATGATTAAAGAGATGAGGAATTTTAGCACAGAAATTAAAACTATAAAAGCCAAGTGGAAATTCTAGAACTGAACAACACAAGATCTGAAACAAAAAACTCACTGGGTGGGTTTAAGAGAAGATTGGGCACTGCAGAGGAAAGGAGCAATTAACTTGAAGATACATCAAAAGAAACTATAAAAATTGAAGCACAGATAAAAGAAAGATTGAGGCTGGGTATGGTGGCTCACGCATGTAATCTTAGCACTCTGGGAGGCTGAGGTGGAAGTATCTCTTGAGCTCAGGAGTTCAAGACCAGCCCGAGCAACAGTGAGACCCGTCTCTACTAAAAATAGAACTGTGTGTGTGTGCGGAGGGGGGAGAAAGATTGAAAATGTATGTGTAATTGGCATCCTTGACGAATACAAGAAAGAGACTGAAAAACATTTTTGAAAATATAATGGGCCCAAATTTTCCCAATTTGGCAAAAAGTAAATGTCACCATCTATGTGAGGCTTTTCCTGACTTCTTACTTTAAAGCCACACCCCTGTGCCTGTCCTCACTCATCCCTGCCAAAAGAGAGGAGATTAAAGCTACTTTTGGGCTGGTGAGAGGGAAGAGAATACGAGGGAGCCAGGGAGCCAAACGCAGTACAAAGCCCCGTTTCTATCCAGATCCCTCATCTTAGACATGATGGAATTCTCACCTTTGATGTATAATAACTTGTATTCTACTTTCCATTTGGAATCCTTGAAGAAAGCAACCTTGCTCATGTGCCTTCTGCCACAAGAGCATGTGGTGGAGTAAAGATTGTCATATGGGCCAAGATGGACATTAGGGAGAGACCTGAGACAGATGCCCAGAGTTTCCCAGGATCTCAGAGTGATATGGAGGAGCGCTCAAAACTCCCTGCACCCCCTTTCCCCCCAGAGCTGAAAGAAGTAAGGGCTCAGGAGGGCTATCACAGTCACAGTGAGGGAACGCAGCCAGACAGCAGCCTGCACCACAAAATAAGGGCAGGACAGTAGTCCACCGTCAGCTCACCTGATGCCCACCAGGAAGGATAACAACACCTAAGTAACCTTGTCCCCCTCAGGGAATGCCAATGAGGAATAGAGAACAACCGTCACGGACTAGATCCTCCTGCCACAACTCCTGTAGCATTAGTACAGATCCCCTCAGACTTACAGGCAACCCTGGGGAAAAGGAGTAGCTAGAAATCCTGAATTTGAAAATTTAAATCTGACCTGATTGGGTAGTCATTAACTGTGACTGAATTTACCTAAAATTTACTGAATCAAATTTTCTGCCATCAGGCAGACGGTGAGGATAACAGTTACAGGAAAAATAATACTATATTTCTGCAGACCTGTTTTTGACCTCAGTCCGATCTTTTGCCTAAATACATGACTATATTTATAAAGAAGTAATTCTGATGAAGGATTTCGTCTCAATGTTGACATTACCTAGATGTTTGACTCCTGGACAGTGGCAATGTTTCTAGTTCTCAATAAAATAACGATTTTTTAAGGTCCTTTCCAGTTTCAGTTTCTAAAATTGAGCATATAATCACAGCTTCTTTCCATGGTACCAGCTAGTCAGCTATGTCACTTCTTGGGTTTCAGGTTTCAGACACTGCACACAAGAAAACAAACAATGCAAACATCTCCTTCCATTCTTCACATACTAAAGAGTAACTACATTATTGTCAACCCTCCAAGAAATAGGACAGGTGATGTTGACACAGGTGGAATAATTTGGGGAAGACCTTTATTTCTGGTAGGTGTTCTGTTTTTTTTTTCCCCCTCTTTTTTCAAAAATTCATCATCTCTGCAGAACCAAAGCACAGGTGATGACTGGTCAGCTGAGCTGGGACGTTAGTTCCATCCAAGCCCGCCCTCTGCTGGTCAGATGGAGCAATGTCGTGATCTGTGAAAACACTTTGGGAAAAAAACATTTGAATCTTGCTCTTCATATTTTTTAATCCTGCTCTGGCGCGCTCAGGAGGGTGGAGCGGGGCAGAGAGAGAAAGACAGAGAGGAGAGAGAAAACGAACGCTAGTAGCAGAATTCCAGGCCACGCAAGGTCATTCACTTCTTAGTTGTTCATTTTTTTCCTTTGCTCAGTCAGTGAACTTCTTTAAACACCATTCGTTCGCTAATGCAGTATTCGGTGCTTATTGAAGACTCACTATGTTCCAAACCCTGGGTAGGCCTCTGAGGGACTACTGAGATGAAAGACACATAGCCCTTGCCACTAAATCTGGTGTGAGGCACGGCACTCACTTCCCAGTGACCGACCTGGGAGGCGCTGAGTATCTGGGAGACACACGCCGGGCTCCTGATCGGTGGCCGTCCACGCCGCCGGGCACCGCGGTGCTGCTGTGTGCGAGGAGGTGGCTGAAACTCCACCTTCGAGAGAGGTCACAAAAGTTAGTCCAGCTATGCGACCTTGGACAGGTCATTTAACTTCTCTGAGCTTCTCTCCTCTCCCCACTTCCCCAGACAATCAAACCCTTTCTCCTCGGTGCCCATAAAGACAATGCTGTTTCCTCCATTCCAGCACATTCGCCGTGGTGGATTTCAGTGGTCCTTTGCCTCTCTCATTAGGGTCTGAGCAACTCGAAGGCAGGTTTCAGTCTGTCTCATTCACAGCCGTATTTCCTGCTCCTAACATAGTGTCTCAGGTGTTAGTAGGTCTCCAGCTGGTATTGGATGAAGGAAAGAAGACATGGATGCAATGTGAAGTAGGGAATGGCTTCTTTGAACTCCACATAGCATGGCTGCTGCTTTCTGCAATATCTGATCCCATCATGGTGTTTGAATCCCCTGCACAGTATTACCTGCTGTGTATTGAATGTTACTATGTTCCAAGCAGTGCTCTGTCAAATCTGGTATGTTTGCCTACCCACTTTTCTCCTCACAATAATCATTCGCGGTAGCTGACATTATGTCTGTTTTTCACTCCAGATGAATTTCAGAGCAATTAAAAAACTTATGCAAAGTCTCAGAGTTGGAAGATAACAGAGCAAGATTCCAACCCAAGTGTGCTGGCTCCAACATGCTTTGTTTCCCTCTCTGTAAGCTGCCTCCCTAGGGCTCCCAGAGCTAGCTAGATCCAGAGAGACAACTCCCCGGCCCCGCCCTGCCACTCCTCCAGGAGCGCAGATGTGGCAGGCTGCAAGCAGTGCCGTGCATGACTGACTTACAATCACATGGAGCTCAAAGGCACTTGCTTGGCTACCCATGATCTCTGTCTTTTCAACTTAGCAAGATGGCCGTGCTCTGCTTTGTTTCCACCATTCAGTACCACGGTCTGGCGAGTACCTCCAGGCTGACAGCAGGGTGATAGTAGGGCTCACCTCACCTGTTTTCCTTTTCTAGTGTCACATTCCTGTATTGTCTGTTATCCAATGTCTTGGAATATTTGAGTTTTAAAACTGTGTCCAGTTTTCTAGTTGCTTATGGTGGAGATGCAAGTTCATTCCCAGTTAACCCATCGTGAGGAACATGTCCAGGAAGAAACTTTGCATATGGAACAGAATGACTTCATTTTGTTCCTAAATGGGGTTCCTTCTTCCAAATGAGCTCTTTTTGAACATATCCAGAAAGCTGGAAAAAAATGAAAAAAAAAAACCTTGCACATATTCTCTAACAAATTTAATATAATTCATTGCTTCAAAACTAGGCTTAGCTGAAATCTCGTATACCTACTTGTCTTGCCCTTCATGCTCTGAAGTTGAACTGCCCAGTGCTTGTGGTCTGTGTCCCATTTCCTGATGCCTGTCCTGTTCTACTGGGTTCCAGTTTCCCTTTGAGCTCTGTTCCCTGCCCTGCTTAGCTTTGGAGGTCTTCTGTCCAGACTATATGTTCTCTATACAAGCAAACACTTATGTAGGACTTTTAAACATCTTACATTTACTAACTCATTTTAACCTTATATCAAACTTATGGGGCACAGATCACTATTGTTCTCATTTTATAGATGAGAAAACTGAGGGACAAGAAGGTTGGTTATTTGCTCAAGAACACAACAACCAGAAAGTGGCATAGCTGGCATTCAAACACAGTTTTCCTCCAGAATTCATACTCTCAACTACCCTCACCTCCTCTCAGACCTCATATGCCGAGTGCTGGGCTGTGGGCTTTGGAGTGAAACAGACCTGCTTTTAAATCTTGGTTTTGTTGTTTAGCAGTTATGTGACCTTGGCTTAGTCACCAAGCTTCAAATTCCACATTTGTAAATTAGGAGTTATAAATTATAAATTATAAGTTAGATAATAGTATCTAACTTAGAGTGTTACAGAGAGGTTTTATATACATAAATGGCTTAGCAAAATGCTTGGCAATAATGTGCTCTTAATAAAGTATAGCCATTATTATCACTGTGTTCCAGATTAAATCTGACTCTTACTGAGTGGTTCTGTAATTACCACCCCCTCAAACACATACAGAGGCCTCATTTTAAGTGTTGCTATATTCCCTGTCGGCATCTATGTCGACTGGTACTGAATATATTAATAAGCAGGTGGATAGCTGAGTTCGGTGCTGGCCATGCAATATGACTGCTTTCTCCTGGCTGACATCCTTGGCGCTCTGGGGGCCCTCGGGGGAACCTCACTGGCTCTTGGAGGACAGGCGGGTAGGAGAGTGAGCCCTCATGCTTTTGGCAATGCACTCATTGTTTTTCCGAGCAAAGTGACTCACCCGATCTCTTGTTTACGCTCTTAGTTTGAAAGTTGTCCAAGCAGTGACCATACAGGAGTCTCAGCTAGCGTTTGGGGTTTATTTTCTCCCTATGGGACACAATTGCTGTGGACTCAGTTTGCTGGTTTCAGTTCTAGACTGTCTTCGAATTTTCCAGGGAAGTCCCAGCTCTGTTTTTCTTCTGAAGACTTTCTGGATCGCTGCCATGGTACTTAAAGGCTAGTTCTCAAATGCACATCTGACTGTGTCTTGCTTTTCACAGCACAGAAAATAGCTAGAGGTATGAGTTAGACATAGGAGTCTGACAGCTGAGTGAGGACACTATTCTGCTACCTCCTGGCTGTGTGAGCTTGGGTAAGTGACTTAAGAGTGCTGAACCCAGGTCTCCTTCTCTGTAAAATGGAAGTTGTAAAGATTTAACCATGTGCGTGTGAAGTGCTTAGTGTGATGCCTGGCCCAGGTAATGTTAAATGTTAGTCGCCTTATGTGAGTTAGCAAGGATTTTTCACTTCAGGTGCTCATGGCTCTGAGATCATTGTCCCCTTACAGAAGGTGTTTCCTAAAATGGCCTGTTCTGTCTCCCTACTCCCAGGAAAATCCCTGCTGATGACAAATCCTGGCTTGGTAGGGTCAATCCTGGCTTGGTAGGGCCAGGTGACCTACTTTTACTGCCCTGAATGTGAGAGTTTCTGGCCACCACCCCTCAAAGTCTGGAACGTCCCCACCCACTCTCTTCACCTGCAAGTTGTACCAGGACAGGAATTATTAATAGGACGTGCCGAGTCTTTGGTCTCTGGCAATTGTGGATGTGGTAGGCTTCAGGGGCGCAGGAAATGTGGAGTCCCTGGACACAAAGAGAGACATTCACCATGTCCCCAGCCTTCAGCAAAAGGGTGTGCAATTTCTTATAAAAACTGTTATTATTATTGCCATCAGTATAGGAACAAATAGGTCTCTTTACCCCTGAATACCTCAGAGTTCTTTTCCTAGAAACAAGGATATTCTCTACCAAAATAAGTAAATTAACATTGCTTCGTCACTAGAAGTTACAGTCTGTATTCAAATTTACCAATTGCCTTATGCCCATTAGAACTGTTTTCCCCCGACATGAGGATCCGATCTAGCATACAGGTGATCTTGAGTTGTCACTTCTTTAGTCTCCTTTAATCTGGAGGTCACACAGAGCTGAAGACCAATCCCATTGCTCTTTCCTCTACAGCCCTGCTTCCGCCCTCGCAGGCATGGAGAAAGAACTCAGCTAAATAAGTAATCCTGTGCCAAATCTCCCCGGCGTTGCAGACGGGGTGCTATTTACATACTGGATGAATGCCAGGGCCTATATGGTGTCTGAATGCCCAGGGCATTGTGTACGAGAGCTAAGAAAAGTAAATTATGTATTTTCCATAACTGTTTGGGAATAAGTTCATGTCTTAGAAGCTCATTTCTTTCCACTTGGCAGAGCTATGTGCTGCCACTGTGGACAGCAGCCGTATCAAAATTAACTTTAAAAAAGTTTCTTTCTTTCTTCCTCCTTCCCTCCCTCCTCTCTCTCCCTTTCTGCTTCCCTCCCTCCCTCATTCCCTCCCTCCTTTCCTTTCTTCCTTCTTTCCTTTCTCTCCTTCCTTTCCCTCTCTCTCCCTCCCTTTATCTGAGCTTAAAGACCATCCTATAAATATCTTAACGGAATGATAACAGCCAAGTTGTTCTTTAAAATGAGAAGCCCACAGTTAGGCTGGTTCCGCCAGTCAGGGGCTGTTTTAACCATCACAGAACCAGGCACTCTCCCTTTTTAGCTGGTATCAAGCATATTAAAATGCACGTACATATCATGTCAGTTTTAAAAAAATATATTTTTGATATTATTTAGTTATAAGTTATTTATTTACTTTAGGATTGCTTGTAATTTCTGGGAAATCCTTGTGCATTTGCTGGAAATCTTGTGATATGAGAAAATCTAACCTTAAATTGTTTTCAAATGTAATGAAAATGTGAATAAATAATAAACAATAAAGTTGATATATCTTATAGATATTTAGAGTTTTATTCTCTTAGTTTTTGCAAATTTCCTACAGTATTTTGGAGCCATTGCATTTTGTATTTGTTGTTGTTTTGCAGAGTTCAAATGTTTAGTCCCCTGAAAGGGTTAGGGGCCTCCGTCACTGTGCTATGGGCCAAACGGACAGAACACCTGACCCAGTTTGAGTCCTCTTGATGTTATTATTACCTGTGTGTCCCTGGATGAGTCACTCACTTAACATCTCTCAGTTTGTTTTCTCATTTAAAACTGGGATAAAAAATACTGCAAAGAAAGGATGTGAGAATTGCATGAGATAACATATGTAGAGTTCCTACCTAGCTCCATGCCAGACAAATATTAGACACTTAATAAATAGTAGCTATTACTAATAATTACACAAATAGTAACAACATGGGGTCTATTGTGGCTTATATGAGGTCAAGTATGTTAAAGTGTTTGGTGGACTGTCACAGGCAAGGGAAAGCTGTGATCATGTTTGATGGATTTTTATCATCCTTCGATGTGATCATGCTACTTCCTTGGTCAAACAGCTTCCATGACGCCCTACTTTCGATAGGATCAAGCCTATGCAAGTCTCATTTGGCATTCAAGACCTTCCACAATGTCACCCAGTTGACCTTTCCAGCCTCAAACTCCACCGTTCCTCCCTGCACCTGCATTGGTGCACTGTGAACAGCTCCCCATTTCTGGAGACCCCCAGGCCGGGGTGCGAGCTGCTCCTTCCGCCCAGCACTCCCACCCACCTGCTACTCTGTACTTACACTGAAATTCTCTGCATTCCTTAAACACAGCATTCTCCTCACCTCTGCACCTTCTTGTTTGCTATCGATGCTATTCTCTCTGCTTAAAACGCTCCCTGCCTGCCCCACCACCTCCTTCCTCTAGGCAAATCCTACTCAGCCGTTAGGTCTCAGAGGACACAGTATTTCCTCAAAGAGGCCCACCCTGTCCCTAGACTGGATCAGGCTCCACTGCTCTGTGCCCCTGGAGCTGGCACTTCCTTTAGCATCATTGCACTGATCAGACATAGCTGAGACTGCTTGTGTGATGTTTGTCTCTCCCACGTGACTGTCACTGGCATGGAGCAAGGCAGCTGCCTGTCTTGTCCACTGCCATATCTCCAGGGCCCAGATGTGGCTAGTCCTGAATCCACCCACCCAGCCACCTACCTCCCAGCAAACTATTTATTCAACACCTACTGCATACTGCTGAATAATGACTAGTGATGTTAACCTACCTTGGAGATTTTGGGGAAGGGGCACTTTGCACCATAAATAGTTTATTTAACATCTAAACATGCAACTTGCCTTTAGTATACATGTTTCACCTTATAAATCATACCATTTTTCTTTGTTGAAATTTTAAAAAGTTTTATGAAAGAAAAACCCAAGTGCTGAGTAAGGTCTGTCACAGCCCAGATGTGGGAACTTGTTGATGTAGGGTAGTGGCTAAAACACAGGGATCAGCACTGGCGGGGCTGGGTTCACTTCCAAGCTCAGTTCTGAGCTAAGCAGCCTGGAGCAAATGATTTACTTCTTTAGCGTGCAGTTTTCTCACTTGTAAAATGTGTGTAATAACTGCTTTATTGGCCTCATGGAGTTTGGGGGGATTCATACGATCATGGATATGTGTTTTATGAACTGCGAAGAGCAACACATAATAGTAAGAAAATATGATTATGAAGGTGATGGCCAGGATCATTACAGGAGGGGAGCACCAGAGATATTTAATTGTAAAGTGTTCTATAAAATTCAGACACCAGATTAAGAAGAATGATAAACAGATACAAACAAAGTGAAGACTGGAAGGAACATTTTAAGGAATAAAGAGTGATAGAGACATAATATCCACCTGTATTTTAATAAACACAATGAATGATCTGTACTTGGGAGTACAAAATCAGGACATCATTTATGATTTAACAGCCTTTCATAATCTCCTAAAGCAAATATTTAGATTCCAGATTCAGTGATGTCATGGAACTGTTAGTCCCCAGAAGAATTTGGGCCACAATTGGTGGAGACTGGAGAGAGGCTCACACTTCCTCCTATTTTGGAAACTTGTTGGTTATGCCAATCTGTTTGCAGAGTTTCCCTGTTGATGGAGACATTTAAATGTAGTCTCAGCAGCTGCATTTGCTCATGCCTACAGAAGAAAGCGATGGCTTCTCCCTGTCCCACTCTGCAGCTCAGGAAGACGGGTTTACTGGGTTAGCCATACTTAGCAATGCTTACAGCTACCCCGAAGGAGCCAAGAAGTCTGGGCTGACTGAGGTCCCTGGAGTGCTGGCTTGTTCATATGGGTGAGAGCTGGAACTCCAGCCTGCAGCATTCAGCATGTCCACTTGGCACCTTCAAGGCACAGCATTGGCTGTAAGTCATTGTCACATCACCAGATCACCTGACACCACTCCAGTAGGATGTTGACAAAGTGAAGAAAGTGAGGCGTGGGCAAGTAAAAAACAGTACAAAGAGGAAAAGCAAAAGCACAAACTTGAATACAAGGATTTCAGCACTATCATTAATAGCATGTATTGATGGCCACTAAATGTTTGGGCCACTCTGCACATTGCTCACTTTCATTCAAAGATGCAGTCTCTGGATGTAACTCTGTGCAAATGGGAGCAGGTATGGAAAGGATACAACTTAAAAAACACTGGAAGCAAGAGTGCAATGCGCACCACCCAAAGGATGGACATGTTTGCAACTCGGACATGGGGTGGGGCACGGGCAACATACATAACCTAAACATCTGTACCCCCATAATATTCTGAAATAAAAAAACAAAATAAAACAAAAACAAAAACAAAAAAACACTGGAAGCAACCAGGACTTGCCCGTTAGCATATGAGAAATAGTCATAAGTTAAGTAAACCACTAGGGGGCAATCCAAGAAAGAGCAAAAGTCAGTCCAGGTGATGAAGAAAAGTTGCCCTGGGGAGAGATTTTTTAAAAGTATATTTTCCAACGCTTGAAGAAATCTGAGATTATCTAGTATACCTTTACAGAACAAGGTAATATTTCAAACTTCTGATTTAATTTTGCAGGTTATTTTTTGACTTGAGAACAATCTTCCTAAATGGTCAGAAATGCTTATGAAATGAAAATTGATTAAAATCAAGTTATGGAAAACAACAGAGTTAGAACGACAGTGTATCTTAACAATTTAGATCCCTTCCTCAATGCACTTGAAAAACTTCTGAATATTGGCCATTTAAAATAGATTTTATTTGCACACACAAAGAGTGCAATGTGCACCATCCGAGGGATCGACACGCTTGAAACTCGGACTTGGGTGGCGGGGGGAGGCAAGGGCAATATACGTAACCTAAACATCTGTACCCCCATAATATACTGAAATAAATTTAAAAAAAATAAAATAAAATAGATTTTAATTAGTGGTGATATGATGTGACAGAGTGTAAAAGAAATCTGAGAATATTTAGTTAGCATATATAAATGAATAGAATCATGCATGATTTGTATTATACTGAAGATATAATGTTCTTAGGTATGTAATATGGCTTTGCAGATATGTGCATATATTTTTTCTGATGCATCTTCTTTCCAGGTAACTCAGCCAGTAGCTAACAGGATTAAATCAAGGATTAAACATCCTCATCAAGGGTCAAACATCTCTTGCCATGTATTGCCTTCCCTGATACTTCTGTCTGCCTGACCGGAGACATAGTTGGTTGCCCCGTTCTCAGTATTCCCATGGCACCTTGCTATTAGTACAATAAGAGCATGAATCCAGAAGCAGACTGCAAAGATATGAATTCCAATTCTAGCTGAGTGTTTTTGGCAAGTTCCCTTGCTTCAATTAGCCCATCTCTGAAACGAAGATAAAATCAGTGCCTACTTCATAGGTTTGTAGGGAGAAGTAAATGAATTAATATATATAAAGCACTCATAAAAGTGTCTGGCACATATCAGGTACTCAGTACATGCTTGTGGGTTTCAGTAATGAATGAGTTGATTCTAGTCTCAACATAAGGTAAATTCGTTACAAAAACAAATTCATGAAGAAACTGCAGAATTCTTGGTTGGGTGTTCACTGGCTATAAAAGTCATCTGGTCAGTGGCAAACAGGAAGGTTGAATAGTGATAGCCTCTACAAAAGAAACTCTAATTGGTGTTCAGGTCCACCAGACAAACGTCTTTGTCTCACTTCTAGAATATAGTGACAATCAGTGAGCCAGAAATACAGGACATTTCAATAAAAGTATAGAGTTTTGTCACAAAAATGCCCATCAGCCATTTAGAAAAGTTTTATCTGCATTCACAGAATTTCTTGCTTTGTTTTTCATTTTTTCAACTGTTACCATTTAAAGAGTTTAAAAATAGCCTAATCATGAACTTGACTCTCTAGACAGATGGATAACCTTTCAAAAGAAGTTCTTAAAAATGGCATCTAAAAGAAACACTGTATAAAGAGGCTATAGAGTTCCAGACTCAAGAAAAACATGATCTAAAACATAGTATAAATGAAATAGAAAACATCTAAGGAAACAGAAGCTCACAGTTAAAAGGTAATTAAAAAGTCAAAGGTTCTTTCTCAGCCCAAAGAACTTTATTTTCAAGCAAAAATGGACTGTTTGAAAAAAATATGGACTGAAAAGGAATCTGAGCACAAATACTAAAGTCCAGATTTACAGACTCAAGTATGAGCGTTATGTTTTATTCTTTCACACAAGTCGCCCTTTATAAATAATTGTATTTTCAAGTCACATTTTTTTCTAGATGAATCTTCATAGCATTTTACCATTTTTGAGGCCACAGATGAATGGAATGAAGAAAATGTGGGACAGTTCATTAATGAAGAACCTAATTAGGCATAAAGTGGCTGATCAATAAAAATGTAATGAAGGAATTGAATGAATTCTTCCTGGTATTATGTTATACTCGACCCACAAACATATCTTTCCTTTGAAGACAGAAAAACAAAATGACATTTCTATGGTTTCTTCTAACTCTGTGTCCAGCTGGTCTGGAGATTATCCTGGAGTAGTAAAACATATCACTTTTAAAGGACAATGTCCTTATGTCCCCGAATGGCTTATCCACGGAGGATATTAGTCATTCCTGGATTACACTGGTTTACCAAACATGGCATTTTCCATCAAAGAACTGGATGTAGAGCAAGCATTAACAAATCCAAGAAAGGAAATGTATTATACTAATCAGAAAGGACAGCAGCTCAAAGATTTATTAAAATGTATGGGGGACATTAAACTAGTTCGATTTACAAAGTTGCAATTCCATTTCATTGATGCCGAGACATTTTTGTTTAAAGAGTAGTTACTGAGCCTCTTCACTCTCGGAGGTAGAACAAGAGTCATGACTACAGTGATCCCAAGATGAGAAGATATAGGAACACCCTGAGCACAAGGATGTGTCTCCATCATTGCCACAGCCACGGTGTGAGCACAGTGACTGGCACCGAGATGGGCTATGAATGAATAATTGAATGATTGAATAACTGAAAGATGGGGGAAGGGCAATCTAGAAAGAGGGTAGGAGAGCTCAGGCGACAGCAGGGGCTTGAAAACACAGATGTGTTCAGTACAACCTAGCAGGACACCAGGATGTGTGACTCTGGGAGCAGTGGAGGATAAACCCGAACACCGTGTTGGATGGGTGGTGGATTCAAGGCTGAGAAAACTAAACTTTGTCCTTTAGTGACCAGCGTCTAGTCAATAGGAAACACGGGGGACAGGCCTGATTGGGTCTTTTCTTTCTAACGTGTCTTGGGCAGCTGTGGGCTTGCTGGGAGGCTCAGGATCCAGTTTGGAGTCCACTGTCACAGTGTAAAGGAGAGAGAACAAGGCAATCAGGGCAGTGGCTGAGGAGTGGGAGAGCAGGCGATGGACAGCACAGACCTCTAAGCAACTTGCTGCCCGATTGCATTGAGATGAGGGCAAGCAAGAAGGCACTGGGCCACAGGCTAAGTCAGTAGACATCCATTCATTTTCCCACCATGTCTTTCCTGTGCTAGATTGTGGGACAGAAAATGGAAGACAGAGAAGAACAGAATTCAGCCCTTGCTCTCACATTACAGGGCTTATGGTCCAGCAGGAGAGACAGACACATAAATAACAACAGCAATGTCATAGAATAGAATAGAACACATGTACGATATCACAGGAGTTTTGTTCTGGAGTATGTTTGGACCCAAGGAATATCCAAGCTCAAGTAGTCTCAAGTCATGGTGTTATATGTTATAACCTTTTGGAATTCTTCATTCAATCGTTCATTTGAGAAGCATTATTTATTGAGAACCTACATGCCAGGCACTAAGTCAAAATCCCCTGCCCTCATGAAATTACATTCTAGTGGCAGAGGGAGACACACAAAGAAGTATAATAAAGAGTATGTGAGATCATGGTAAGTGCTAATCAGAGACAATAAAACAGGGAGGGAAATAGAACTGTCCCAGGTGGGGACTGGGGAGGGTTGGACTTTCAGAGAAGATGGCCAAGGAGAGCCTTCCTGAGATGACAGCTCACTTGACAGCAAGGCTGAGCTGCTGTTCCCATGGCTGCTTCTCCAATTCTAGCCCCTTGCTCTATTAATTTCACTTCCTGAGACTCTCCTCATTCTCTCCAAGGCAAACACTTCAGTCTTGCTTCATTGGATTGGAACTTGATGCTTCTCAAAAGTGTCCTTGCTCTTTATGGAAGAGACAGCCTTAGTCCTTTTAATAGCCTGAAGACAAGGGGAAGTGGTAAATCAAGACTGAGAGAGGATTTGGTATTTTTACACACTTTGTATATACACACACACACAAATACCACACTGAAGAGTCATCCTCTCTGAAAATGGCAGACAGGGTGGCAGGGGACGGCAGTGGGCCTCCCCGAGTTCGTGTTTTCATGACCCTGTTGAAGCCTGGGCTCCCCAGGGAGAGTTTGGCCGTGGCTTCTTGCACTTCCTGTGGGCAGAACTGTCCCAACTCTCCCAGGATGGTTCAGCTGATCAGTCACTCACGCATAGGCACGTTAAGCACACCGGGCATGCGGGGCCCTCCCTGCACTTGTGTGGTGGGCACACAGAGGTACGCAAGGCCAGGTTCTGCTCATCATAGAAGAAGCTGGGGCTTGGAGGACTAGACAGACTAGCTCTGGTCTCCTGCCCTCGACCTCATCCTGCCCACCATAGCCAGAAGGACATTCTAAAACACAACCTATCTGGTCCCACCCTTGGTCCCTCCCTTCAACTCGGCTTCCAACTTTTTGATTCTGCCTTCTGTGGGGCCACATTTTTCTGATTGTCCTCTGACCTCACTGGCTACTTCTTACCCGCTTCCCTTGTTGCCTCCTCCTCCTCCTCGTCCTCTGCTGAACCCAACCTCTAAATGTTGGTGGACCAGGACTCTATCCTCAACCCTCTTCTCTTCTCAGGCCTCGTTCTCTCCCCAGATTGTCTCGCTCTATGGCTTCAAATATCATCTATGTGCAGATTCAAGATCTTTCTATTGAATTTCACAATTGGAGATCCTACTGTTTATTTGACATTGCCATTGGGTGTCTATTAGACCTTGTAAACCTCACATAACCAACAGGAGAATTCTTGGTTTTCTTCCCCCCATCCCAAACCTAATCCTCTTTCCTATCTCAGCAAATGGCACCTGAAGTCTACCTGGATGCTCGGGCCCCAAACCTAGCAGTCATTCTTGACTCTTCTTTGTGCCACAACCTATTCGTGTTGGCTCTACTTTCAGATATATACTCTATTCCAAATATGACCTGTATTCAACATTCTCTACTTCCTCAGTCAAAATTACCTCCATGTCTTACCTGGATTACTGTTTTCCCATTTCCATCTCCTAAAATCCATTCTCTACTCAGCATCCAAAGAGATATGGTGAAATATGAGTCAGTTTCAGGGCTGCATCATGGCTTTTGTGGGCCCCAGGTCCTTTACCCTCATAGGCCTCTTCCTCCATTAAATAATATTGAAAATTCTATTTTTATGAGAAAGATGAATATATTAATATTACATATGAAAACATTGTATTAGACTTCTGATTTTAAAGGAAATTAAAACATTTTTGTAGATCCCTAAAATCACTGCGGGTCCAGGGCATTATGCCTGCTGTACTCATGGATAAGTTGGTCCTGATTACACCCCATCATGTCCCCTATTTAAAGTCCTTCAGTTGTATCCCCTGGCAAGTAGAATGATTTCCAAAGCCCTCGCCAGAATTTTTAATTCTTATATAAGCTGGCCAGAATCTGTATTTCTAAACCCCTCTCCTGATGCTTCCTTGTTCACTCTGATCTGGCCAGAATAAATTTGATCCTGATGGAGGTCCTTGCATTTCAGTTTGCTCAGCCTGGAACATATCCCCCCTGCCAGATTTTCAGTGAGCTGCTCACAGTCAGGTAGCAAGCCTGAGAGTTTCTCATGGGTTACGGGAATATGGAAGAGGATGACTGGGCTTGATGCCTCTTGCTGGTTCTCTACTTGAAAGGGCTGTCTGCTAGGTAAGGGTGCCCCCAAAGCAGAAGGCAGAGGGTTATATCCCCAAGGGTAAGGGCTAAGGAGGGTGGAAGAGCTGGTATTATCTAAGAAGCGGCACTCACCGAGGACACAGTAACAGTGAGTCAGGTAAAGACATTTGCCCTTTCCCTCTTCCTCTGCTCCATTCCAGTCCACTGAAGGAGCTGCAGCCCAGAAGGGAGAGCACCTTTAAATCAAATAGGAGGGTTTATGTTTTAAATTAAATGGCATTGAGATTTATTTGCCAAAAGGAACTAAGCAATTATGGAATCAGTCTGCCCAACTCCAAGGCCATCATATTGTCACCCCAGGCTGCTGCCCCAGCTCTTAGCCCTGTTTAATCTTGTCCTGGAGGAGACTGGTTTATTTCCTCCTCCTGGAAACCCCAGACTAAAAACAGATGCGTGTTCGTCTGCCAGACATGGCCCATGTTTACCACCTATATGCTATGGCTCGCCCCATCAAAATGATTTTTAAATGCCCTTCCCCTGTCAGAGGCCCTCACAATGCTGCTCCAGGTGAAGAAGACATTGCAGGAATCGCAAAGAAAGCCCAGAGACAGGAGATGTAGGGAGCTGCATCCTCCTTCTCCTAGGCTGGCGAGGATGGCGGCCAGTCTGCATTCAATACAGCGCTCCGAAGGGCTCCACAGCTGAGGTGACCAAACATGCTTGCTTGCCCAGGACATACGCAGTTTATGCCGGCTGTCCCAGCCTCATTATTCATAGCATTCCCTTTCAGTCTGTCTCAGAAGAATCCCATTCTGAACGAGAAATGGAATGGCTGCTCTACCAAGCACTCGCAGAGGTCAGTTGACAGAGGCAACGCCAAGACCTCTTTGAGCTGGTTGATGAGAACAAAGAGAAGAGGCAGACATGAACGGCAGTAACGCCCAGACCAAGCAAGAGGGAAACGCAGGCCAGTGCAGGGATTGTCCACTAGCCTCCCGGCCAAGGCTCTGACCAGCCACCTGTGAGGAAGTGCTGAGGACCACTGTCAGAATTCTTCTGTCACCCTGGAAAGCTGTCACTTACCCTTCAGTTAGTGGACAGCAGACTGGAGAGTCGTCATTCCAGGCCAGGCTTAGTCACCCTCAACAAGTTCTGAGTGAAAGATCTCCCGCAGGGATTGTTAGGGAAATACTGCCACCTTGAATATGTGGCCCAGGTGGCATCAGGGGCTTCTCCCACTGAGCAGGTAAACTGAGCCACACAAAGAACAGAGAATTAGGAGCGTGATCTCCTAATTTTTTTTTTGGTCCAAAAAAGTAAAGAAATAATATACATACCACTCTGATATTTACTGGCTTATATTTCTATACTTCGTTAGTGTTATTTTCCCCTTTTTTGCACAAGCTCCTTTCTAAAATTCAAAATTCTGAAGAAAGTGTATGTAAAAAATGACTTCCAAATTCTGCCACAACCTTCTGATCCTTAGCGACAAATGATTTTCATGTTTAGCCTTTTCCATTTCATGCTGTGAACATTTCCAAATCCTAGGCCAAAGTCTGGTTAAACCCAGAAGCCCTGATGCCTGACGCTACCTGGGGCTTATCATTCTTTCTGCATTGTCACCTTGACCAAAAGGCTGTTAGAGCAACTCCCAAAATGTATGTATTGGAACACTGGATTGTTCGGAGACATTAGATGAGAAAACAAGAGCAAAGATGTTTATTGAAATACAGATTTTAAAACATTAGCATGTTCTTTTACTATAGGACTTCTCAGAACTTTTAATGTGCAAAAAGGCATGTGAACCCCCAATAAAAAGAGAGAGAGTCTTCAGAGGCATCTTCCTCCTACTTGATGATAGTACCCTTTTTATTTATGGTAGGAAATCTGGAGGGATGGGTGTTTAAGGAATACATTTTGGGAAATGTGGTTCTATTAGCCTTGCTAGGCAAATATGCTTATGATGTAGATAACTAATACATGTAAAACACAAATTAATAATACAAGTCTTTTTAATTTTTTCTTTCAACTATGATGATAGTTTAATAAAATGCTTTATTACCACTGAAAAGATGGACATGGGCAATTACTCTACAATTTTCTTTTGTGGTTCTATGAGTTAAGCTATATATAGCATATGAATACCATTCTCTAGTAAATTATATCTACTTGTGAACTAAACATTGATATTATTTTGACTTTGTGTCATTGTCTAACTTTGCAAAAATTGAAATTAAGAAATCAAGGTGCTTCATACAAAGAGCATCTATTTTTAAAAAAATCAGTTCTGGTCTAGGTATTCAGTGAACTTTTTTTTTTTAACCTAGCTAAAGCAAAAACAAACAAAACCCCCAAATACCAGACATAGAAATGGAGACCTCTCTTCTTCCTCAGGCTAGATTCCTATTAGATTCCAAAGCAAATTGTACTGGAACTCAGAAGATCCCTGACACCCCTGCTCTTACATGATTTGAAGAAAGCATTTCTTGAGTGCCTTGTCAGAATCATCCTTCCGAAAAGCTCAAGAAACACAAACAAAAAAGGCACCCAAGGAATGTTTAAGTGACAGTGCTCTCTTTGAATGTCCTTACAAATTGCCATAATGCAGGTTGAAATCACTTGGGGTGCAAGCACAGCAAACACCTCTCCTGAAACATTTAGAAAGAAGTGCCTAGTCTGAGGGCAGACAAATGAAAACACAGAATATGTCAAAGTCTTTCCTTTATATGCTCTGATTATCATATTAATAAAACATTTATAAAAGCCTTTATTGGAGTGCATGATTCTAAGCCATTTTGTGTTCTCCCAATTGTCATTTTTACTATTATATTTCATTATATATACCTGCAGTCTGCAGCATTCCAGCAAAAGTGGCCCTTCTAAAGCTAGTGAAAAAAAGGGGTCATACTGTTTGTTTTTAAAGCAACTTCCAAGCATTTTTACTATAAAATAAGTGAAGGAGAAAAGCTTCCAAATTGAACAAGTACACAGCTTCCTGAAAGCACGTTGAAAACTATGCAGAATAATTTTTGATTAGGCTGCATGACTGTGCCAGGCTCCAAACAAGTGGTTATTCTGCTGTAACATCTGCCGAGCAATGCGTCCATTGTTCTCTGGAATTTAATTCATTTTAAATTACTCCATCCAAATGATAAAACATGAGATGTGCTATACTCAGAGGGTAAAATGCTATGATTGTTTTTAGTGTGACCACAACTGTTAGCTGGGAAGCAATACGGCCTGTTCTAATTAGGCCCTGATTTTTATCTTCTGAGAAATAGCTACTTCTAGAAATGTGAGTGAAATCCTGTTAAATGGGAGGATTGGGATAAATAATCTTGACTATTCTGGTTTGACTGCAAAGTTGGCAGTGCCATATGCAAAGACTTCCTGCAAAGTAGAGCAACCATCTTTGGCAGAGAAACTATTTGCAAAACTAAAAGCAGGTTGGGATACTGGCTTACTGTAAGGTATAGTTTAATATGTGTATCAGTGTAGTCAATAGATTATTTTACTGTTCAAGGACTACTGTGCAAATGCCTCCAAATCTTAGACTGCCTGTCTAAGAAGTGTTGTGAAAGAGTTATTATGTGGTGGGAATACTACCATCTAGAAGCATTAAGGATCAGGCATTGGAAAAAACAAAACAAGATGAATCTCAGAAGGAAATACACACACACACACATAAGAATTCATATATCCTGTATGCCACATATTTAATATAAACTTTTGAAACAACTTCAGATGAAATAAAAATCAGTTTTCAAAAAGGTGAAAGATTAACTTAATTGCAAAATATTCCCCATTACCCCAAACATCAGTATGTTTTAAATTTCTATGCAAAAGTACTTCTTCAAACTGCTTAAATGATATGATACACAAATCAGTTTTCAAATAATAAAGCCAGTCATCTTGAAATTTTAAGAGATTAGGTGAAAGATATCATATGACACTTTACATACATACACACAGGTGTGCATATCAATGACAAAATCTGGCCTCTCCTAAAATAAGTACGTGAAGACCATTAAGTGCTGACAGGAAGGAACACCGTGTCACCCCTCTCTACAATCCAGGTAGTTTCCTTTAATCCAATAGCAAATCTGGGCATATTTCAGAGGGGTGATCCTGACAGCCACGTTGAAATCCTGCGGGGAGCCATTCATGTCCACCCACTGGTGTCCTGAAAAGATGCCAATAATTTTTCGCTCCCACTTCTGTTGCTGTCTCTTCCACATCCTCACATAGACCCCCGACCCACTGGCGCCGGGCTGGGCGTCACACTGCTGGTAGAGCAGGTCATAGGTCTCATCTTTGACATCGCAGAAACGGTACACTAAATTGCCCGGCCGATCGTTGTCATACCCAGAGAAGTGGATTCTGCCCCCGGGCAGCTGTTTAGCAGGAGGGCTCACCCCAATCTTCATGAACTTTCTCTTGTGGGGTTTTTTGAGTTCCAGGAGGGCATAGTCATAATCCATGCCAATGTCGTTGGCATTGCCCTTGATCCACCCTTTGGGCACGTGGGTGCGTTTCACCCGAATCCACTGAAATTTCATCTTCTCGGGGATGGCTGAGCTCGAGTCATTGGCCCCTCGACCACCGTCTTTAAACTTGGGCTTCAGGAAGCCCACGCGAAGTTTCTGGGTTCCTTTCACGTAGGTTTTCCCATCGTGTATGCAGTGGGCAGCTGTGAGGACGTGCTTCTCCGCCACCAGGGTGCCAGTGCAGCCTGTAGATAACTTCACTGATGTGGAGAAAGGGTAGTTGAGCAGGAAGTCCTTCCCAAAAATGCTGAACCTGCTGTCATAGCCATAGATCTGCCGCTTCCTCCGAGACTTTCCTGAAGACTCTGAGTCTCGGCCTTGGGCCCTACCTGCGCCGCTGCTGAGGATGTAAATGCCCACCTGTGTCTCTGTGCGGCTGCCGTTGGAATAGAGCGTTTCGTAAGACAGATACTGCTTGGCCTCTTCGTAAGTGGGCAGTGGAGTTCCCTTATGACACTGGGGTCCGCATGAGGAGGACACTTCCAATTTGGCTTCGGCCCCAAAGTCTGGCTTGGCTAAGTTGAGGGTAGACTGGGGCAAGATGACAGGGAGGCGGTAAGCAGGCCAAGTGGGTTTCCAGGGGGCACCGGAGGGGCTCACACGCCCCACAGCACAGAGCAGGAGGAGGAGGAGGAGCCCTGGAATCCCCGCCATGCTGAGCACCACTCTGTGGAAACAAAGACAGGCAGGTCAGCAGGGCAAGGGCTGAACGCTGATTTACTGCAGGTGGACGAAGTCCGGTAGCATGCCTGTCATTGTTTCTAAGTCTGTGAACCGTCCTCAGGAATCAGGGTGGGGAGAGGAGTCCTTAGATAATGGTCTCACTTACAGTGCAAGGGCTTGACCTTGGGAATGGTCCTGTGGCTGGGTGCCAAAATGAAACCGCGTGTTCATTCCCTTCTGCGTTTAAGATGCCCGTGACGATGGCACGCTGCAGAGCAGCATGCATGCAGTCATCAGTCTCCAGATGAATTGCTGGCCTGCCCCAGTTTCCATGTAGTGTTGAGCCTTCTCTGGGCTTGATTCTGAACCTCGTCCTCTCCTGCCTACCAGGTCCTCGTGCCTTTCTTCTTCCCTCTCATTCTTATTATAACACGTACTAGGAAATTTTTCAGGGTAACTTGCTCATTTAAAAGGTAAATTTAAATTACACAGAGTACTGAGTGACTGAGGCATCTAGAGGGACAGCTTCACAGTGTCACTTACTAAGACTCCCATTACTTATAAATGATGATACATTTGGAAGAGGGTATGAGACTTTTTGTTTTTGCTTTGAATTTAGAACAACATTTACTGTTACATATTTATTTCCAGAGTAGCCAGGCCTCTAACAAAATATCCCTTCTTCCTTTGATTATGTTGTTCACTAACAGGATCTTTGGCAATATCTGAAGCTCTAATATTCTTTCGGCTGTAACATTATGACCATTACTGTTGGTTACTTTTTCAGGGGTTTGTGTCTGTGTTCCCAGCTAGGCTATGTGCCTTGAATTTGGGCCTATGCTAGCACTTGACAAAGATTTATTAAATGAATGCTTGTGTGAAAGGAAGAGTGAATGAATGGTGCCTGCTAACTGCTAATGACAGATGCACATGGATGATGTGGCAGCTCAGAGAATGGGCTTGAGGTCAGTTGTGGGGAGTAAGGTCCGGGGAGGTGATGCTTGAGAAACATACCTTCTTCTGAGTGCACCTGCCATTTAGAGTCCTCGTAAGTATGACAGTGTGAAGTTGTCCCTTCTTGATGCCTTGGTCACTCGGTACACTGTGTAATTCAAATTTACCCTCTATGAGCAAGTTGCCCTGAAAATTTTCCAGGCATTGCCTGAGGCTTGAGATGGTTGCTGAAGTTAAAAAGAAGTTCAGTAACACGAGAGAGGGAACAACAGTCTGTGCAAGGGCACAGAGATGTGCAACAGTGTGAGTCATCTCAGGAATTATACTTAGCTCAGCAAGGGTGGAGCAGAGGACAGAGCCAAGGCACCAGGCAAGAGCTGGATGATGAAGGACTATGTGTACCAAACAAAGGAGCTTGGATCTTATACTGAAAGTTATGTTTAAAGACCCCGATCATCCTATAAGAAAAACAACAATGAAGAAGATTGGAAGTGATTTCATACATGTTTAAGCATCAGTTAGCTCTGACTGGTTCTCAATCTTCTGATTCAAGAGAAGCTGACTCAGCCTGTAGGGTCATTCATTCACAACTCAGCACCCCAAAACAAGAACGAGGAGGGGGTGAGGTCTCAAGAGGCCAGTGGAACACAGCAGGAGTCAGGAAGAAACTGTTTTCACCCTCTTCCTCTTTGAGGGCAGAGATCTACTGGCAATTGTGGGTACCTTTTGCTTTCTTCTACATAAAACTGGAAAATCCCAATGATCTGATCTAGTTTAGCTGAACATGCCAATCCTCATCCCCAATATCTACACACTGCATTTCTAAAGTACGTGCTGCCCCACCCACCCCTGGGAACTTTGTGCTCAACTCTTTCTCTTAGATTCCCCTTCTATTGGGGAAAATACGGATGAGGAAAGAAAGGAATTGAGGTCCTGGAAAGCCAGTTCCTTGGGACTTCCTGATTCCCTGAAACTCTGCCTTTCTTCATCTTTCCAAATGCGAAGGGTTCCTGGGTACTTTTATGGGGAGAAAACATAGTATTTCTTTAAATCCTTGAAGTCATGGGGTGCACATATATGTGAATATGCATATGTCCGTATGTGCTTGTTGGGGGTATCGCCAAGACTAAAGTTTCTAAGTGGACTGGGGAGGGAATGCTAATGCCAGCAGAGTCCTCCTCCCCAGTGGAGAACTTGGCAATGGGATGGGGGTGGTGACGACAACCCTTTAGGAGATCTGTGGAGCATGGCTCTGTCTGATCATTCCCATCTACTGGCTAGGGACTCAGCTCTTGGGGTTACCTAGGGATTGAACAGTGTTTTATGTAAGTTGCTATCTGGGTGACTAAATGCCCCACTCACACCAGAGTCCCTGCCAAGTGTGACACGTACTAGGAGGAATCATGCATCACCACATGGCTGTACTGTGGGCCCCCACACACCATCTTCTCCTCTCTTTGATTAGCGTGGAGAATATTAGTGTGGCTTACACTGAGCAGCACACATGTTAAACCAAGCTTTACTTCAGCTTATCTTAAGAAAGAAAATACAGAATCCTGAGGTCCAAGCTGCCAAATGTTTCTGTTTTAAAAATATGATTCTTGGAAGACAGAGAGTAGGAGATGAGGTAGTATTTCACTATGTATTATTATCAGTTGTAGATAATATTTTCAATGTGCATGAAGAATGTGTCAGTTATGATATACTCATATTATCTTCTAGAGTAAGCATGGATCTTCAAATCCCAAATCTATAATTTCTATGTTATTCGGACCCTGGAAGTACAGTGTTTGAATTATCGACTGCACCACAATAGTTTCAGTGGCATCTATCTTTAGCTTTTTTTATCCAAAAATTGAAATAGTTCATTGGCAAGGGTGTCATTCTCTTCCCTGACAGGAAAACGTCCGAAACGAGTGCAAATACACTTTCAAAAATCCATCTAGGAACCTTGTCTTGAATTAAACCACCTCTCAGGCAAAATTAACTCTAGTTTCAATTTTTCAAGTGCTCTGCCTGTATAGTCAACTCCTGTTTACTTAAAAAAAAAAAATCTTTCTAAGGCCTTGAAGCGTGCCCCATTTCACAAGTGCTACCATGGATATCTCTTTTGTCTTAGTCTGTGTAACTTCCCCTAGGCTTTCACAGCCTACCCTGACTCTAAAAGAAACAATGATTTTAGAAACCAGTTCATGAGAGTTACTGGGTGTGGAGAAATAGAAACGATCTTTTCTCGGGGTGTGAGTGCCGGGCGGTCAGCTAGGCTCACTAGCCATAGCCTCACTCCAGCCTCTCAAATATGGACGATCAAATGTATTCTTTGGCAAAATGATGAATGACTATGTCTTAAGAACCCTTGGGATCACTCACATATCACAGAATGCTGTTAGAGAATGCTTAAAGGGTCTCCCATATGATAGAATATTACTAATTCAGAGTGCTAACAATTTAAATTCTGGTCATTTAACCAGAAGTGAAGGAGAAGTCAACCAACAGGGCAGAGTGAAACTTTAACCTAAACAATAAACTTTCCCAATACTTCAAAAGCACTAATTTATATTAGTTTGAAACACTGCTTACAAGTTCACTATATTATTAAACTCTATTAACTTGCATTGATAAGACCTTGTTCTGACAGCATTATAGATCTTGCTTAAAGCTTCTATATAATTCTGAAAGTTATAAAATTGCATTTTAAAAAAACTTTAATTCAGATTTAGAAACTAATGCAGACTTTTAGAACCTAATGCAGTTCAAATTACTCCAATTTGATTAGGTTTTTAAATACCTGATCAGAAATTGAGAGGCATAGTTGTGTGTTCTCAGGTCCTCGAATGACTTTAAAGAGACATCTGTATTAAAGTTACAAGCTTCCTAAAGTTGCTCACTCCTTTATGAAATGTTTATTAGGGTGGTTTAGAAATTGTTCTGAATGGCAACCTCAACCAGATGATCTCTTTATTGGTCTTTTCAGGTTTGGGATTCCCTAATTTTATGATTTTTTAGGATCACAAAAGTGTAAGTCAGGGACCATGGTGTTTATAGTGTCTGTAATGTCATTTATTGTTCAAGAGTGTTTACTCATGCATGGTATTATGGAAGGTAGAGACATGAGGGAAAAGGAAAAGAGAAATTTATCGTGCTAATCTCTTATCTATCTGGCAGACAAGATTTCCCTGATCAGCCTGCAAAGAAAAGAAAGGACTCCAGCACAGGATGGCTAAAGTAATACAGAGATACCTCAAAGAACTAAAAGTAGAACTACCATTTGATTCAGCAGTTCCACTACTGGGAATCTACCCAAAGGAAAAAAAGATATTCTATAATAAAGACATCTGCACTAGAATGTTTATAGCAGCACAATTCACAGTTGCAAAGATGTGGAAACAACCCAAGTGCCCATTAATACATGAGTGGATTAATAAAATGTGGTATATGTATACCACGGAGTTCTACTCAGTCACAAAAAACAATGGTGATCTAGTATCTCTTGTATCACCCTGGATGGAACTGGAGCCCATTCTCTTAAGTATCACAAGAATAGAAAAACAAGCACCACGTGTACTCACTATCCAATAGGTACTAATTGATGAACACTTATGTTCACATATGAAAGTAACATTCATCAGATGTCAGGCAGGTGGGAGGGTGGAGGAGGGGATGGATATATTCAAACCTAATGGGGCAGTGCACACTTTCTGGGGGATGGGCATGCTTGTAGCTTTGACTTGGGTGGTGCAAAGGCACTATATGTAACCAAAATGTTCATCCCCCTGTAATATTCTGAAATTAAAAAAAAAAAAGAACCAAGCAGAGAGATATCTGGGTGGAAATGCTCTTAGGACAGGCCCCAAAGAAAAGTGTGAGGGGGAAACAACACTCCATTAAGGGTCTTCCCTGAGGCTTTCATAGTCTATCCTGACTCATCCCCATTAAATAACACAACCCCAATGACAACTGCAATGCTTTAAAATTAGGTAGGTGACTTGCATTAATTTCTCAACTCATCTGATAATGAACATTCATAATCCCACAATGGGAAAGGTAATTAATAGGCTATAAAATTTTAAATTCTCTCTCACTTCTACAAATGAATCATCTTATCCTTGTAGAACAGCCTGGAAAACTCACACCTTAAAAAAAGAGTGAAGATTTCCAAATCTTATCCTCATTATATCTAAATCTGGATGAAGAAAATTTAGGTCTGTAACATTTCATTTCTAGGAATAAGCTTTTGTTGGATAAAGATTCCTCATATACATAAATTATCTTTTAAAATTTCCAACTAAGTATTTTGAAGCATCACATACCTAAATGGCAAAGCAGAGTGGAAAATTAAGGTAAGCAAATATTTTTTTCACCCTGCTTAGTAATACAGAAACTGTGCTCCTTTTCCAGCTCTGGGTATCTGATTCATAAGAGGGTTACACATTCTACCCTCCATCACTCAATATGAGCCACCGTCCTGCTGCCCACTATCTAAAAATACTTATACTTTATGAGGATGCTGCCATTTCATAAGCTCTTGGTAGAGGTGCTTTGCACATTATCAGATGTGCAAACAACAATAATCTCTTTGGAAACTGGGCACTGCCACTGCTGTCTCTTGTTCTGCACCTTAGTCTTCAAGACTGCAACAACACATGTCTCCTCCAGAGGGCCAGTGTTTGAGAGAATGACTTAACTCCTACATCAAACAAGTGATGGGAGGGAAAAGCTAATCCTTAGGACAAACATTCTCTATTGTGCGATATATGAATTCCTGTGACTGCTATAAGCAGTAATGACAGAAAGAAAACAGCAGGAAAGTTTGCAAAGCTATAAGTTTTGGACACTATTTGGAAGGATGACAAAGGGTCTTTCACACAATCTGTGACCAGGGATACTCATTCTGAAAGAAATGCCTAAAAATGAACAAAGTTCTGTGAATATTCTGAAGCCAGGCTTGTTCTCATTTTCCTGAGTCACAGAACCTGTTGAAGCAAAACGGACCTAATGACATAATGGTTTAAGAATAACAATCTTGTACAGAAAGCTGCAGAGCACTTAACAAGTCCAGCAACCCTAAACACAATCTTGTTGTCAAATGAAGTTTAACTTCTTATCAGCTTTTAGGCAAAATGAACTACTCTTGGTAGCCTACAACAAAGCTGGCAGCAGAACAAGAACAGAGTGCATAAAACTGTCAATGGTAAGACCATGAGAAAAGGTTCCCTGGAGTCAGTGGGAGTTAGGCATGAATAATGCCTGGTGGATTAAATCCTAAGGGACCTATGAGATGTGCGGGAGAACCTGAGACTATTAACTTCTGCAGGCTGAGGCCAACAGTGTTCTCAGACACATTAATGGGCACTTTGGCACTTATGCTACAGACAGAAAAATGCACCCACATTCACCATCTACCTGAATAAATTGTCAGTGTTACAAAAATAAGATCCATATTAGTTACCTTGGACAAATGCTTCCCAGTTCAGGCACAGGAAAGCATGAAAAGTTACCTCTTGGCTTTATTTAATTAGAAAAAACACAAGTGAAACAATTTATTCATATGCAGACGGTGTGCATACGATCAGAAACACTTTCACACATAAATGTAGTGGCTTCTGGGGCATTTTCTAAGTTCCTTCTCCCCACTTCACCTCCAATCTGCTGCTAACAGACTTCTTGAGAGACAGTTACAAGGCCTGCTGTAAATGCTGTCATGCACAAGTAGGATCTTGAAATAACGTGTAAATATCCTGGTATTAATCTGGCACAGAGCTTTTGGCCACAGCTGACTTCGTCTATAAAGTCAATTCTTTCCCACAAGGCCATGTGAAGAGGATTCTAGCATTGGCCTACCTATTCCTAAGAACCAAACAGGGAGCCCTCAAGTTTAGTTTCAGGAACTGACAGAAGCCAGCCCTGTTCGAATGCTGATATATACTGAACAACCGGGAGCTTTCCTCACCAGCCAAGGGCTATTTCTGAATACTCGCGGGTGTCGCCCAATAAGCAATAAAAACAAACAGGATTTTATCAGCTGCTTTCTCATGAGGTGCTGTAAAGCCAACCTAATTTGTGTTCTGGAGGAGAGGGGTGGTGTTCTTTGATCTAAATAAGTCTTCTCCCTCTCCTTTTGAAACTTTTAAAATTTTATTTAAAAGTTAACTCATGATGTCTACTGGCTGAAGAAGAAATATTTGCCTCCAACAACCGTTGCAGTTCAGAGAGTAGTTGCTAGCTTTAGCACGCCGGGGGAAGAACGATCATCAGTTAAGGTTCCAGAGAAAAGATCCTACTCTTCAACCGGTGCTTGCTACACTTGGCACTTTTCTTGATTGCTAAGGTGTGTTCCCTGTCACGTGCCCAGGGTTAAAAATTAATGGTCAGAACCTGATCAGGGAAAGTAAGTGGTGGTGTGTGGAGTAGGTGAGGTGTTGCCATCGCCCCAGGCGGAGGAGAGCTTGCGCAGAGCCGGCTCCCTCTGCTCCCACCCAGCACCTTGCACTCCAGAGAGCAGTTTCTAAACCCTCTTTCCCCATCCGTTTCGGGGGTGACACTGCGTGAACCCAAACGCCCTGCAGCCCCGGCGTCTCCCTCGAGTTCCTTCAGGCCCCCAGTCCCAGCGAGGTCCGCAGTCACCCCATCCCGCGCACACCCGGCCCTTTGTCCCGCTCCGCCCGGCGCCTCGCTCCCCCGGCGCCCGGGGGGACGCCCCAGCCCGCGCCCGCACTCACCCGCGCCGAGCAGCCCGCGCGGGCCGCGGCTCGCTGCGCCGCTCAGACAGGTGTGGGCGCCGGGAGGGCGCGCGCGGCTCCCATGCCTGCCCCGCGGCGCGACCGAGTGCGAGCGAGCGGGCGAGCAGCGCCGGCAGCGGGCGGGTCCGCCCCCCGCGCCTCCCCAGGCCCGCGCGCCCCGCCTCCGGCCTCGGGGAAGCCGCGCGGCCGCCGCCCACCGCAGCGCACCCGGCCCGGCCCGCGCCCCTCCCCTCGCCGCCCGCCTCGGGCCCAGCAGGGACTGACAGGCGAGAGGACCTGTGGCCGAGCGGCCCCGTGCAGGTGGGCCCTGGCGGCGGGCAGCTCTCGCCTGTCCCGGCCTCTCCGCGCCAGCCAGCGCCAGCTCTGGAGGACCCGGCTGCCCGGGACCCGCGCGTCTGCAGCCTTTCAAGGGCCTTTGCTGCCTGCAGTACACTGCTGGCTCGCAAAGACGAGGTGCCCCCTGCAAAGGCCACCCCACCAAGCAGCCTAGAACCCTGGACGCGGTGCATGAAGAGCCCTCTGGGCAAATTTGAGGAGTTGGCTCAAAACCTGTGCGTTCCCCACCCCACGAACATTTTGAGTGGTTTAAGGAACTCCTTCCTGCTTAACCCACTATCTCAGGTGCCTCCAAGGAACAGAAACCTGCATTGCCGGTAGGACCACCAATGCTGTGTGTCCCCTGCAGCACCCAGTGCAGTGCGTGGCACAGAGCACGGCAGGGGCTTGGCGGCTTCTGAATGATGGGCTGGCTGGTGAGCCCACCGGCCTCAGTTCTTGGGGGGGGGGCGGGGAACCAGCTGGTGGAGCCACCTCCTCGCCCAGTGGGCCTGCTTCCCTAAGTCACTCCAAGCGGGCCCACATCTAGAGGTCATTTCCTAGCCAAGGTGGCGACCTTGCCATTTAAGGACCTAGTGCAGCTAGCGTCTTCCCGTTCCTTCCCAAATGCGTTAGTGTTAATATAGATTACCATGTCCTGATCACCTTCTGTGAACCAGCTTTATGTACAGGCAGATGTGAAGGAGGTGCAGAGATTACCACTAATTACGAGTCAGGTTTAATGACTTTACCAAAGTCACACAGTCATTGAATGGTAGGACAAGAATTTGCACTGAGGCTACATTTTTTCTATCAAGCCACTTAGCTTTTCTTTTTCTGATCAAAGCCTGCTCTCAAAAAGGAAGGGTCTAACATACTCTTTCACACCAAGGTGTTAATGGCATAACTAATGTGTTTGTGTTTGCAATTGATTTTTAAATAGGAAAGCCCTAAACACATTATTGTGTGATGTTTCTTAAATATAAAGGAAACCAATAGTTCCCACCAATTTTTTTTTTTTTT